>JAAAKD020000002.1:364341-375422 GCA_010014825.2 Danaus melanippus
CTTCATTAATATCATTCATTTAAATGTATCTTTTGTTTTTGGTTAACTTATTGTAATACTGAATCACTATTATAATAATTTTTCCACGATAGTTGAAAGTATTAGGAACAAAAGTTAAAAGAATCATATTGGACTAAGAATATATAATTTATTCTGTGTAGTCGTGACGATTCCAGTGAACACTATATAATATGCGTCGATAGTATCGTATGTTCGTCTGTCACGATGTTTGTATCTCCCAAACTTCCGTCTCGCTGGGAACCGGGTCGTCTCAGACGAGACAAACATACATTTCGTAATTATATTATATTAAAGTGTGACGAAACGTTTATTCAAAAACATCCGAATGTAAAGGATTTCATTATAATATCATTTCATGTAACTTATTTTTTATTTTAAATTCAAATGTTATTTACTCTGTGTATAGCGTCAAGTGTTACTGTTGGTGATTTCAAAAGTTCCATTTCAATACTACGGCCGAGTATGGTGCGAGTTTAATTTTAATCCCCTGTATCATAGGAGTAGGAATGGATTTCAACAATATATATTTAGGAATTAATTACATGTTACAATATTATGATATGGAATAATATTAGAGGGTAGGTCATTATAGATTGACAGGTAGTCTGATGGAAATATGCTGAATAATTGCATAAAGCTTTACAGATATGTATTTGTTCTACTCTCGACTAGCGCCTAGTCGAGAGTAGAACATTAAAGTCCACTTTTTGTTTTTTCCTATTTTCTTGTACTCTTTCCATTTCGCTGGTTTGCATGACTCCGATGAGTTATCTATTAAACTTAGGGGCGAAGACGTCACGAGTCACAGACAAATTCACAGTTAATTTATAATGTTATTAAAAATATATAATAATATTTGAAGTAAGTAATATGTTATTATATGTTAGAAAGACAATATTTGTGATGAGGGTCTCGTAACGCGAGTGCGGATTTAAAGTTTCATTCATTTGTTTTGATCTCTGTACATTATCTCATCGCCATTGCGCCAGCTCTGAAGGCGAAGATCAGAATTAAACTCGTTACGGTGGGAAACTAACTTCACTGTTCATTGAAAAACTTATTCAAAGTGAAGCAACGACACTATATATAATGAATTATGATTAATTAAATGTTAAAAGGTACCTATAATTATGCTGAGTACAAAACAATGTAAAGTGGAACATTTGAGAGTTCAACATTTTGATTTTGACGGACGTGGGACTATTGTACCAAGGAACTTTACACGGATTACATTTGTATATTAAATATTATAAGTAGTTTCACTTTGTAGTATAGTTAGGCTTATTCTTCTTCTTGCGAGTATATTTTTCGGTTCAAGCGTTATTTCGCCTACAGTTTACCTTCATCTACATGATGTGGTAAACGTTATTGATTGTAGTTCGTTATTATCAGATATAAATAATTACTGTTTTCTCTTTGATTGATGTTATAGTGAAGCAATATACGGAGTACGATATAAGGAAGATATAGAGATCGTATTCAATGAACCAGTTATTATATTGTTAAATAAAAGTAAAACTATCTCACAACCTTAAATTATAAGGTAAAAGTTGATGAGGTAATATCGATAATACGTGTCATTTAATTTTTAATTTATAAATAGCTTATATCGGTTTTCTTTATAAAGTTAATAGTATAGTTACGACTCCGGTAACAATATCGCGTGTAACTCACGGAGAGGTCAGAAGCATTAATTTGGAGGTTCGTTTAGAAACAATTAAAAGTTAAAAACAAAAGGAGCTCCACTCGAACTATGCTCCGTCGTGTCTGGTTTTATATTTACACACGGACACACCAAGCTACCTCACAACTGTTGTTGTAAGATTACTCTGAACACAATCGAACTGTAGGTTAACCTTTTGCCATAGACCACTTGTTTAGCATGTGTGTCTCTCTAAGTCTTCTATAAACTAATAAAGTCGAACAATTTTATTATCTACTTATATTCAAGTTAGTAGTATGGTGTGACTAAGACTTTCGCGAGTGTTCTTTTAAATGAAACTAATATTTTTCGGATACAACGCGTATTTTATTATAGAAGACATCTCGTCTGTCCGTGACCACGGTTGCTGCAAAGTAACCGAAAAGTTGGAAATACGTAGTTTAAAAATATAATAATAATATACACAGTATGGTACAAGTGAGATAAAATATATTAATGTTCAAAGAAGTTTAGGTACTTGTATAATTTCGTCATGAAACCTACGCAGTCTGTAAAAGCGAGTTAGACGCGGGCATCATAAATCTTATTAATTTCATTTATCTGCATCACTTGCGAAACCGTCAAGGAAAAAATATGTGTGCGAAACTTTTGTAATGATAATAGATTTATAGGTGTATACATACATCGCCTGTCTGGATTCCGAACGCTCACAAGGTTGAGATAAACACAAAGCCTTATCGTTTTTGTCGGCTCTGTGTTCCCTCGGACATAACTCGCTGCAAGCACCTTATCAATACGAGATTGTATTCAGTATCGGAATTAAGAAACATTATTATTTGTCTTTCGTATAAACTTGTTCGACCTTTGTTTTTATTTCAACTCTATATATACTTATAAACTTTCAAAAAGACGTTTCCTCTGCATCTTTAAATGACTATTAAGATATTAACTAATGTATCAATTATAGTAATCGCCTCTGATGACAAATTTATTAGAGCGAATTACTTTTAAAAGCTTCTTTGGTTAACTCTTACTTTAGCTTTGCCCTTTGACCTTTTGATGTGAGTAACCTTTTCGCTAAAATAAATATAGTTTGATTGTAACCTTGAAACCAAATGATAGTATTACTTTCGCATTTACAACGCAATTGCGGATTTATTTCAAGTAAGGTTGTATTGTTCGCGGAGTGTTTGTTAGAAGGCCAATTCAATTTCAGTCCATATTAAGGTCGCGACCCGCCGCCTCCTACTGGAAATTATTAATTTAAACGATTTTATTTATAAAATATATGATTACAATAACTTTATCTTTAACTTTAAATGTTTCACTAACTTAATTACTTTTTTTACATATAATTTAAAAGGATTAATTAATTTTCAAGCTGTGTAGATATATACAAAAACAAATGCATTAACACACTTTATATTATAATATATATTTGCTTAATGAAGTAAACATAACGTTATTACAAGGTTTATTACTATGAGATTCTAGTTAAACATAGATATGTTCACGTAATTAGCATATATACTAGCTTCTGATTGCTTGGACTTCGTGACTCCATAGAAACTGTAACTAACCTATACAACGATCATACATTATACACGAAAATCCGGGATAAATAACATTCCATGCATCATTCCGATGCATTAACAGTTAACTACATTCTTGTAGGGTTTCATCAAAATCTGCTCAGTAGTATTTATGTTAAAGAGTAACAAACAACCATATATTAGTACACTCTTACACAAAAACAATAATATGATTGGTATAATCGTTGTGACTGTACATTAATATGTACAGTCACGCTCAGCATCGACTTGTAGATACCGATACACATCTGAAACACAATGATTCATTAACCAGATGATGTATTTGATCTCCATCGAGACATCACAATGGCAGGTGATTACACTCCGTCAGGAAAGTGATAGTTCTCGTAACATAATTACTATGATTATATATGATACAGGTTTTCGTGTGAGTTTTCTACATTCAGACCATCCCCCGCTGACTCCATCAAACATATGTAATGTTATCAATTAAAGAACTATTTCATCTCGAACTTCTTCAGATTTCAAAAAATATAATTTCTAAGGATAGTTTCGGAGTTTCGGTTTATGTTTGACAAAATTCATGGAACGTCATTAAAATATTATTATCAATTTTAATAATGATTACCTGATTTAAGTAAAATTTCACTATTAAATTTAATACAGAAATAAAAGCAGCAGACATAAAATTTATAAAAAAATAGTATAAGTTTACTAACGTAGGTTAACCTGTAGGTTGCTGTCTGGAGATCGTTCGTTTATAACATTGAATGTGTGTGTTGTATCATACAATACAAGCTGTTATATAAAGAACAGCCTACCAGCGAACAGCCTTATACATAATAATTATGTAAACGCGACTATTTATTGCATACTTTAACGTTTTAATATCAACACGTTAGCTTGTAACTTCTAGTGAGTATATGAAGACAAAACATTACACTTATACCCTCTAAGATATATACAAATATTATCCAACTATATTCTTTAAATTGTTTTATGACATGAATTATTAATAATAATATATAAATCATAGTTCAATTTGTAGTAGTAGTAGAAACGTAGTAACAGAATGCCTGCAGGCTGCATTAGATATTCTACTTCCAGTCCTTCCAATTGACTGTTAGGCACCTTATAAGACTGTAGCCTTACTACAAGATTGCATGAGAAGTTTTTCCCGTGTCTCATTCAATAACCCAAGCTACTAGTCTTAGTTAAGGCGGCCGTGATTCTTGCCACTATGTAATTAAACGCTTTTATATATCTTTAAATTTTCTTTCAATTTAGGATAAATTGATTCTTACCTATAGAGTCGTGTTTAAGAGCGAACAATAAAGTCCCGTCCATTGTAAGGTAGAATCGGAGCGGTCGATGAATCTAGTTTTCTCTCACGAATTCAACAAGTTGTGAAACGTACATATGTTCATCTGTTAGGACCATTCAGCGAGAGGTTTGTCAAAAAATATTAGAATTTTACATAATGTTTGACTTGAATCAATGCAGTATATTATATATGTACGTATATCATAGTAATCATTACATATAGTACGTGCGATCACACGAATACATTCCTACAGAATGTCGCCGGACAAAAAAACAATTAAATGCTATGGAAGTCCCACGTCCTTTATATTAATTGAAAGGTCGTCTATTAGAGATATATTTTTTAAGTTGTTGTAAATGAAGAAAATTATTCGAATGTTTGTACGTTATAAGCACCGTATACGGGAGACATTCCTCACCAGCGGCGGCTGTTTTTCCGGTAACATTTTACTGATTATAACATGACGTGTTGTGGCATGAATTCCATATTTAATAATAAGCTTTGTAACAGTATGGCTACTAATATTTTAATCATTAGACTACTTTTATTATTGATACGGTTTATTAAATAGGAATGTAGCCATTCGATGTTGTGTTACTAAAATCAGACTTGTTACAACACGACTTATGATGTTGTCAAATACTTCAAACCACATCAAATAAAGACCAGACTATTTTGAAGTTTCTTAAAGGTCGAATTAGAGAGAATAGTTTCTTTCATTTTTTAAACCGTCAGATGTTATTTGCCTAATTATTAGGAAATGTTAGTTAGTGAGTAATGTGGTTGAGTCAGTCGTCGTCGCAGTAGGGCTTCTGCGGCCGGCTGCGGGGACCGACCTTGGCTATCCTTTCTAACCGAACAGCTCTGAGATAACCTTTGAGAGAATGTCACTAAGGGACACTTTTAAATTCGCACCAAACAAGAATTAACAAAAATAGTATGTTGGTATTTCATTCCAGTATAACTGTGATCACATTTGTTATTACAATTATCATTAATTGTTACATACAAGGCGTTAAGTTCAAACAATTTATGTGGTCGCCTGCATTACAACTGTTGTCGCTTAATTCATATAATAAGGGATGAAAACAGTTAAACCTCAACTGAATTCAGGCTTTCATTTGAAATTCCTCACATCAAATAATGTTCGTGGTTATAAATGTCTTTATAGTAAGTAGAGTCACAACCTTCCTGTATTTACTTATAGAGTGTCAGCTCAGTCTATCCAGTAACGCCTCACGCACCTATTGTTGAATTACGAGTTGTTTCCGGCCCGATCACTTCGAAGGTCAATCACTTTATAATTATCGCTAGCATTATGTTCGAAGTGAATTTTAATTGTTTAATGGTGTACGAGCCGTTAGTGCATGTTCTGATAATTTTCGTAACGCGTCCAATGAGGCTCGCGTTACGTGTAATGTAACAGATGGACAGTCAGCCGTGACCGCCGCACGCTATGTTGTATTATGTCAGGGATTATGACATATGTAGCTCCGATTATAAATATATAACAGGTGCTAACGAAGGCTCTGTGCGATGATAATCAAATGTAATATTCTTTAACTAAACAGGAGAGCTGAAACATTACTATTGAATTTAGAATTTTCTCTCATAGTGTATTCATAGAAGTCAGTGGTGGCCTAGTGGTTAAAAGGCCCGCCTCTCATGCATGAGGGCGCGGGTTCGATCCTGGCAAGTACCAATGTGATTTTTCCGAGTCTTGTACTTTCTAAGAGTATTTAGACATCACTGATTAATGCATTCCCAAAGAGGGTTGATGTCAGGCAGGCGGCCGGTCGTAAAAGCAATTAGCCAAAACTATTCACAACATGTAAGGCAGATCCTGGCTAAAGCTGGGAAATTGCCAGGTAGAAGAAGAAGAGTGTATTCATTTAGAGTTGTGACTAGTGTTTATAAGTCTATGAAGTCTATGGACATGAATTCTTCATTATTAATCCCCTGGAACATCCAGGAATACTCTCTGGTTCGTCCCAAGGCAGTGAACTCCTCTCATGACAGACATCGTTTTATGATTGTCTCCGAGAGGGAGGTAGGTTGTGTTTACATGTAACTTAATAACTTGTTAAAACGTATCAATTGGAAATGAAAGTTCGTCAATACTAATAATAATAATTTATTGAGATTACGGATTCGTAACAAAATGGCCGATATCCGGAAACCACGGAACCTATACTTTTCATAAACCGAGATTGTTGTGATCAATAAAATTATACGGCAATACGAAGCGGAATCTTTACCGTCTGTGTGTCCGTGTGCCTGTTTGTCTGTTTGTCTGTTTGTTAAAACATCCTAATAGTTAACATTCATCTCATTTATATACAATAATAATCATTAAATTGTGTCACTTACCTTATGTGACATGTTTCATATGTTTTCGATTAATCGCTAATGATTTCGTCTGTACCTACTCGTAAGCCAGGTTTCTTACAACGAACACGCTAACAATAAGATAAGTATCCGTATATAAACTTATTTCTAAGTTCTTAGTCCATAAACGTATTTAAACATAGCAGTAATCAATATAACAGGCGGTGGTAGGTGGTCGTGCGAGTTACACTCTTCAATATGAACAATAAACATTCAAATGAAATATTAAAACAAATTCTATGAATAGCATCCAGATATTAAGTATTGAATAAACTTTCCCTCATAACACGTGATGTGTTATTTAAGTCTTTATTAATCATTAATATTAATACTAATGTTTATTAGTTCAATGGAATCTTATTCATGGACGTCTATTTTTAAAACAGAATTTAATTTTGGAATGAAACGACTTTTATATGAATATATTTATTATATAAAGACCTGACTATGATCACCGCTAGAGGTTGTGTCATTAATTATTGCTTTAAGATATTCAAGAACTACTCCACAACTATTGTCATGTACTGAATATGTAATAGAGACAGCGCAGAGGACGAGATACAAAGATTTGGTTTAGCAGTTCTTAATTATAAAACCAACATACACTGATCTTCGTAACTTTCATGATGTTTAATAAAAAGTTCGTTTTCATTAAATCTTGATGACTTAGTTTTTACATCAATGTGGTTTATGAATAGTTCCGGAGGCCATGCGGATGCTGCGCTCGTGAGACGTGTCTAAGTGAGATCGGCTGTTTGTTTAAAAATATAGTCTCAGACTTATCTCTTATAATATTATGTCAGATTTTTGCGAGTATTCATTTAAATACAACTAATATTTTCGGATTACTGCTCGTTATTTTATTATTTAAAACTATCTACTCCCGACCTTTCGGTCACTTTCAACCGCGATCACGGCCAGACGAGATGGAAATGTTAAACATGTTTAAAAACCTGTAGTAATCCCAAAATATTACTTTTACATATACATGTATAATAAACTGATGCGATACTGCTTAAATAGATTCAAATATTATTATTCATACCTCAGATATATAATCTGTGTGAACGAGGCCTCCGGGTGCGTTATAATTGTCATTACAAAATATAATTTATAATATTCATAGTTACAAAACATTTAGCAACGACTGTGTGAGAGACACGCGCCTTGAACTTAGAGAGTACTGTGAAAATTATTTAACTAATACTTACTTACTTGTTTGTTAATAAGCTCAGCTCCTGACTTCGCTTCAGAAAATATAAAAGTCAATTTATTTCGCTAAAACTTGTAACTGTATAATGAAAGAGTTAGATCATATAATTTAAAACATTGGAAACCAGGAACCTCCGCGCTGACTGTGCTGGTTAGAGAGGAACTATTTTAGCTCTGTCACTTTGTATGTTGTAGAGGCAGTTAATTATGAATAATTAATTATAATTAATAATTATTATCTCATAAGACTATGAAAACAATTACATAGACTAAATATTTGTTGATAATTAATTAATATTAAAAGTACGGTCCAGAAGAACATACATCGTATGTTATGTTGAGAAGAGACTCTGTTTATATTTTGTGTTTACTATTAATCCGCTCGAGACGTGTCCGTCAACTCCATCCGGTTCTAGTTTGTTGCCACGAGGAGGCTCCGGTGAAAAGCCGAGGCTTTCTAAACCGTCCCTCGCATGCGTAATGCCGGACATAGCGAAAGTGATTCCGTTATATGTGATATATATCTTCCAAAGCATATCAATAGTTTACATGTAAACATTCATCTCACATTGTAACTATAATGTAGTTATTTTTAACTATTAATTTATATAGGTATTCGGTGACCTCTTGAACTGGCTGCGATCATTGATTTAGTTTAGGAACATATATAGGTTGCGTCATCTCTCACGTGTCCTATGTTTCGTATGACCACACATTGAAAGCTGATATGTATAAATGGTACCTGGGTTCTATTCCCAGATATCGGATGAACATGAAGCAATATGGTGCTGTGTGTTGGATGAAGTACAAACCAAGAAGTATGTGAGGTTCTGCAATTGAAATATTTTTGTATGTACATTCTTACGTTGCGATATTATTGTCTTCGTAACTTCGCGAACAGGAAACTTCGCAGCAATCGTGATCATGAATATTAGGAAAACGAATTGAAATTTACTGTCGACATCGCTGATTATAAAAAATATTTTTAATTAAACATGATTTCCTCACACAAAACCTCATTTATCGACTTAAAAATTCACTTTTATTGTTTTAAGCAGCCAATCAATAAGTCATTTATCGACTAATTGAACAGTTTCAAAACGGTGCAATTGAGGTAACAATCCCCAGACAGAGTTATGGTAGTACTAAATTGGCCACGACGATGTGATTACATCCACGAATCATCTAATAAAATCAATTCTGTCCAATGTTTGAAGACGATCGTATTATTGTCGTGAGATGTAAATACCATTAGCTAGGGATCGATTGATACGAGAACGTCTGCTGGTAAGGAAGAGAATGAAGTGAGTTCGGCTGATTATGTATCGGTAATGATGTATTCCACAGATTACTCTAATGACAAGTGATAGAGTAAAGCTAATGGCTGTTTGTACATAGTCGTAGTTCAACATATAATTTAATTGTGATGTAACGCGAGCCAGCGGCCAGCGAGCAGCGACCAGCCGCCCGCCAGTGGTATCGGAATGTTATAATACTTTTGAAAGTCCGATAAGAAAATAATGTGCAACTTTGATTCATTATAAAACGAAAATTATTCATGTAACTTTATATTGTTGTCATTGATTTATAAGTTTAATGATTTTTATAAGTAAATCAAAAATGATTCGTGTTGCTTAGTCTTTGTTTGTTTAAATAATTTAAGATAACTCTTGTTTCATCTTTCGACTTTGTCTGTGGCTGTGCTGTGATTGTATTTAAGTGACAAACTACTAACACTTAACGTCAACCTTCAATATATTATGTAGAGAATGTGTTGAAAGCCTGATTGTGTTTTGATAGAGGCGATTTACTTGTCATTTACTGTGATCTCTCCATGAATTCCGATTCTTGGTTTTCGACACACTTGTGAAATTTCTTTCACATATTATTGTGATCGATAAGAAACGCATTCGTTAAAATAATTAATGATTTTGATTATAATATGAAGTATTAATTTCTTCGTCACCGGTAACACGTTTATGGATAGCGTTCATTAGAACCATTAGGTCCTCGCCAAAACAATCGTAATGAAGATTTCACCGGTGCTGCTGACTGAAGACATACAAAAAACGTATTATAACATTATGAGAGCTATTAGATATTGTATTATTATGAAGCAGCGCTGACACCCACAGCACTCTCTGTACGAGTATCACCCACACAGCCTCTGCGTAGGGAGTGGCCGATAATTACAACTATGATATATTAAATAATTATTACCGAATCGTTCCTGTTAGGAGCTCAATAATTCATTTATTAAACATGCTCTAGTAATCAGTTGCGGGTAGTTTATTAAAGTAATTTATGAGCCAAGTTACGAGCCGAATGTGTAAGTTGCGAATGCGTGGTACCCATGTGGGTCATGACCAGCGAACGGGTTATAAACTGTAATGACCCACAGATCAGGTGCTCTCGTTTAGATGCATTCCATTCTGTAATTACTTTCGACACTTCCCTCGAGCGTTACGAATTAAACATATTTTCGTGCGTGTCTTTATTTGGTAATTAATGCTAATTATATTTCATAGCATCTGTGTTACTAACGTGATCTAGAAATGACTTTTCAGGGAAGTGTTTTTTTTCTAACACGAGCAGGTAATATTTTTCGATATCTATTAATAATACAGACACGTTAGACACTTTCGCGCCGTTGAGCAACGCCACCACCGACCACGTACAAGTGTTAATTTGTCTTTACAAGGAATGTTATTGTTATGTTTCTTATTTAACTAGTTACTTCCCCCTGATTTTGTTGTTAGGAAGGATATGAAACAATTTTGAACGTGGTTGATTCCGAAATACAAATTACTTTAATGTGAAGTTTGATTTAAATCAGATCAGTCGTGCTTGTTTAATATTAATAATACCATTAACGATAAGTAGAGTGCTTATTAGTTGGATAAAATCTTGAAATATATAT
>JAAAKD020000002.1:455563-467580 GCA_010014825.2 Danaus melanippus
GTCCAATGAACATACATTGACAATGCTTAATATCAATTATCATGTTCTCTCCCAGGACTTTGATAACCTATATAGACTACTTATTCTCAATTTAGTACTAATATATTTTATGATTTTAGACATATGTATATGTATGTATGATGAAATGTGTTGTAGGTCCGCCTGGTCCAGGTGGGCGGCGGAGGTTCCTGCCGCCGACGCCTGGCGGCCCACGCCCGACCCGCACACAAGCTGGCCGTGTGGCCTTCGGACCCTCACCTGGTGCTGTCCGCCGGCGAGGACGGGCTGGTGCTGTGTGCTGACGTCAGAGACGACCATCCTACCAAGTACGACTTCTATTGGCTATCTTTACAATAAACATAAAAGGCTTTGTGCTTATTACAGCCAGAAAAAAAATCTATTATGGCAATGACTAGGACTATCAAACAGGACATGTAGAATAATAAAGTACATGAAATGGTTCCAAAGAACTTATTTTAATAATTGTGGTAATGTAACCTATTGTTCGTTATTCCAGAATGATCCACGCCAAGACTTCTGCGGGCGGTTCAGTGTCTCTATACAGCGTGGCGGTGCACCCTCGCTGGCGACACGAAGTACTGGTGGCCGGCCGGGACAAGTTTCTCCGGGTGTACGACGCCCGCCGCCCCCAGCAGCCCCTGGCGCTGTACTGGCCGGGACACTTCAGAGATGAAAACACTCACGATGTGAATAACGTTCAACATTACCAAGCTGATAATAATTCTTTAGCCTTCCTAAAGTTTGCAGTTATGTTATTTCGTTCCGACTCCTAGGACATCTAGTAAGACCCGGTCTAGCCACTCGTTTCTAAACTTAGATTTAAATACCAGACTTAGGTCGCGCTGATAGCAACTGAATTCATATAGGTTGAGATGCAATGTTAAAACCTATTTGTGTGTCCTCATGTAGCCAAGTCTCATGGTGCTTACTGTTGTTGTGATACATTTATATATGAGAGAGTGCTTTCTTTTCTTTTTAATCGCTCTTTTATTTATAAAAACGTATCCAAAGCAACAGGTTTTATTCCTAACTTTATTATGCCTAACCTACTTATTGTTTGCAGTACTTATTAGTTGTGAGGTAGTACACATTACGTTAATGTCGCCTGACATATTGGTTTAGTTTATTAGTTTTTGTCGTAAATGACTGCCAACTACATCTATAGACGGTGTCAAGTATCTTGACGAAAAATGAGACCCTTACACTATGCTCTCCAGGTAACGAAATACCGGGATAAATTGTAACTTATGTTTTTTTCGGACTAAAATCGGTACTCTTTCAATGTTTTTAATACAATTAATGGGTGCAACAAATCTCGTTATACACGTGAACTCCGTGATAATTATGATAAAATATTAAGTGCAATTCTAGTCAGAAATCGGATAATATTAATATTTCTGCAAGTTCAGATCGTAAACACAATATGTATGAAGATCATCGATAAGGTTATTTAACAGTTATCGTGTTGAATTGCAGTAGCAATAATCATTTCATTTATAACTTAAATAAGTGCAAACAATAACGTTAACTAACAATTATAAGAAACAAGTTTAAATCGAGTCTACCCATAATTAACCTAGCGTGTACATGTGCGCGCTCTTTTTTGCTGCTCAAAGAGATCTGTCGTTTTCCAAAAGATGGCCGCCTCGTTCATTGTTCCTATTGGAAATATCAAGTCAATGCGTCGACTTCATATGTCTGGGCATATAATATATATTATAATACATGTACTCATTTCTTTTGTGTTATAACATTCTTTGCTTTTTTTTCTTATCTGACATCAGTCTGCCTTAGTTTCCAATCCAGTAAATAGTTATAAATATAACGTTACAGCGAAATATACTTATCTTTAAATTGTTTGTTGTTCATGATATTATCCATTAATAATGTTTTCTTGATACAATTAAACTTAATCACCAGCGACCTTTAATATGTAATCTATAACCTCCTGGTTCGTTTGGATAGTATTGTAATACATTTCTTGAATCGTTTTCCAGGGTAAATGGTCTCAACGCAAGAGGTTCTCGATGCACCTGACCTGCGCCGTCTACAACCACGACGGCACTGAAATACTCGGATCATACAACGATGAGGACATCTATTTGTTTAACGCCAAAAACGATATATATGAGTTAGTATGAGATACTATGAGTTACAAAGCTAGATTATCGACCGACAGATTACACTTTATCTAAATTGTTATTATTACAAACGAATTTGCATACAATAGAAACTACACACTTAACATAAGTTTCCATCCAGATATAAATACGGCGCATTTGAAGTTTATTTTATTTTGATATTCTTACACTTGAAAGTTTTAAAGTAAGTTTATGTACATAGAAAAGTTACAACTTTATTAACATACTACAAGTATGACATACTTATTATATCAAGTAAGAACGGGAACAAAATATAGTTATAAATTGTAACTAATTCCAGAGGCCCAGATGATACGAAGGACGGGTACACTCACAGGTACAGCGGCCATCGGAACAGTGTCACTTATAAGGTTCATTGTTACTTTCACTTTACATTATTATAAGATCTACCCACATCACATTGAGCTGGGATTAAGATTGATTCTCTGAAGTATTTAACAGTTATATGTGTATCTATCGTTTAACACCATCATAGTAAGCTTTTCTAACATCATCTAAATTTATCATACTTATGACAGTGTGAAGATTTATTAAAATAACAATTTAATTCTTTATTTATGATAATTGAGTATTTGATTTGTTTTTAAAATATTTTTAATATTATTTCAGAGCGTCGCTTTCTTCGGTCCGAAGAGTGAGTACATTGTGTCAGGATCTGATTGTTCCAACATTTATATTTGGGAGAAGAACTCTGAGGCTATAGTGCAGTGGATGAAGGGAGACTCGCATGGCGCTGTGAGTTCATTATGCTCACAATATATGTAATGTTACAAATACTTTACTTACAATAGAGTGATGTTGTCATCACTGGAATAACATTATCTGTACTGAGAATTATAGTTACCGATACATTTTCCTTTTATTTTAAGAAACTTTTTAAGTTTAAATGTATTAACATCATTTTATTAACTTAGCATATAAATGTAGTGATCCAATATGTATATAATGTTAAAGAAGTAAGTTTTTATTCATTATAATGTATGTTTCAGGTGAACTGCATTGAAACCCATCCTCGGTTCCCGGTCATGGCCACCAGCGGCCTGGACATAGATGTCAAGATATGGATACCCAAGAGAGACTCTGATCCCACATACGAAGGAATAGAAAAAGTATATGTTTAAACATTATTAACTTAGTATAATAGTAGAACAGTATATCAAGTTATATAGAAGTATATGAAATGATAGCATATTATTAAAAAATATTATTCCATATTAATAAATTAAGAAGGAGGAAACAATGCCATCATATTCAGTACATTTACTACAAGTTGGTTTTGTTAAATAATAATACATAATATATATATATAAACTGATACATAACATAACATATGATAGACTGGGGCCTTCATAGTAACTTGTAGCATATTTACTTATTAAGATATATTTATTATATCACAAAACCTAAGTTTAAAATTATTAATCATATCCAGGTGGTGAGAAAGAACAGCGTGACGCCACACAGCCGTCTGTTCAACGATTTTTTACCTACACTCTTTAGCGCGTGGCGCCACGAGAATAGAATGTACAGCGACAATGACGTCATCCCCACCTACGGCTCCAACATCGAGTTCGACGGGAACGTCTGCACGCCCTTCTAGACGCGGCCGAGGCTGGCGGCGATCAGCAATAAACAGTCGGCGGACTCCACACACTAAACTCAGTGTATACCATACGTGCGAACTGCCGGTACTCAGTTAGACGACGCAAACTCGTGCCTAGGATATGGTCGCGTCCAGCGGAATCGACGAACACGTCTCTATACCAACCAGGACCATTGAAGTGTTGTGTTCGTGATGGACTCCCTTTATAACTCATACGATACATCCCACACGGCTGAAGTTAACTTTACATAGTCTGTAAAGCGAATGTACATTTTAAAAATATATTTTGAAAATTTTGTTTTCGATAATAGATTAGATTACTGCATGTTTTATTTTAATGTAGGAGAAAGATTTTTGGGTGGCACGTAATGACAATATGCATTGTTTTGTTTGAAAGAGCTTTGTTTCCACCAAGTAACCGTAATGAAGTTACAAGACAGAATAAGTATGGCGGATATTCTAATTGTTTTGTTTTTTAATACCGTATGTATGTACGCAGCCCACGCCTGTGATGTCGGTTTGTGATATCTTATTCTGTACACTCAATATTTATTGTATAGGATTGTTATATGTTAAAATCAATAATCTATGTCTACTCAACTAGATCCTTCGCGAATGTTCTACAGTTGCATTTGACTGTTGGGAACGGTTTGTTTTTGTTAGTTTAGGCCTAGTGAAGCCTTTCAACCAATAGTTATTTATTTTTCACAATAAATGTAATGTATGTAAATAAAAATAGTAAAATTATTTTGAAATTTTCAAATATTGTTTCTTTTGAACTCGAATTTCTTCGACAATAACTTTTGAATTCCATTTCTCGGAACACGGTGAGTACTATAGTTTCTCCATGTTAAAAAATGTCTTTAATAAATAACATTAACCTGATATATATTTTTTAATTACTAGAATACTTTTTATTATTGTCAAGGAAGTAAATATAAAATCTTCAATAGTGAATTAACATACCTGAATTTTAATATTATAACTTTGTACCTGCTGTCACACAACAATTATCCATTGCCCCGTCTCTTATTTAGGTATATATAGTGCTTGAAGAGCACAGGTTACGAGTTCTTTTAATAAGTGATATGATATATGTATATCTTCATAAACAGAACACTCAAGCAAAGTCACGAGGATAAATGTGTTCAGTAAACAATCACGAGTATATAAAAAAGAACATGTTACTGATAAAATTTAAATATTTCTTATCTCCCTACTAAATTTTAATGTGATATACTTATCATGAAAATAGTTGATACTAGTTTCAAGCATTAACTACAATATAGGGTTAAAAAGGTATAATTTGTATTTAAGACTAGATGAATATTACACAAAAAATAAAAACAAAGAGTTCTAAATCAATCTTTTTGGAAAACTTTGAAAATTATAGGATATAACAAATAGTTTTCACGAGCCAGAAGTAAAGGGGACAACTTTTTAGATTCCCGCTTTTTTACGTAGGCCAATCACATTCTGTTTGCCTTTTGTAATTGCTTGAAGCAAAAACAGTCATTACAATTTCTTTTTTATTCGATAAAAGCATATCAAAGTTGTGAAAATATTATGGCAACATATAATTTTTTTTTTTATTACATAGATATTTTTAAACAAACTAATGAACATAGCATACAATATAAGTTAAAAAAGTTAGAATATACATGTTTCCTGCCGTTTGCTAATGGCAGAAACTCTCCACCAATCAGAGGCAAGGCATATAGAAGCCCGCGCCATCTTCGTTTTCAAACTCATCACCATTTCACTCGCCCGCTCACTTGATCAGTCAGTCGCGCGTCGGTTTGGGGCTACCATATACCTAACTTCTTCGTTTCTAGTAATTAATTATTAAAATCAGAACAATCATGAGCTCCAATGAAAATAGTGAAGTGGCAGTAGACAAGGTAGGAGATGAGAAGACCGGGGACGCAAAAAGTGACCTGAAAGGAGCCAAAAGGGCAGCAGAGGTAAGTGCACATGTCAAATAGTACCTATGTATTCATTTAGACGCCAGCCATTTTATTGAACTGTTAAATATTTCAACAATATTCCTAGTTCTATAAATAATCAAATATTCAATTACACCACGTGCTCCGCATACAGTCGACAACTCTAGTTTGCCGCTATAGTTGTAGGAAACATTTAACCCGGCGTATTTTTGGACTACATAAGCCTAGTTATGGACCAAACGAGGTAATCGATGAGTCGAACGAAATAGGCATTGTATCACCTCAAACTAGGTCATTCTGTTTATTTCCAAGTGGTTTTGTAAGAAAATTTGGCGGCTTCAAGTTTTGTTTACTCGTTTTCGACACAGCGGCATGACCTTGGCAGAAAAAAAACATGGCGCGAGAATGTACGCTTGTCTTTTTAATATGATTCCTGTAATTTATACCTACGTAGGATGTTGAAACGTGTTAGAAATCATCGGTTTGATTTATGTCACACCGCTAAATAAATTTGACTAACTTTCTCAGGCTACTTGCATTCAAGCTAGCGTGACGCTAGGTAGAGTAACATGGCCGGCGTGTGAATTTGTCAATGTGTTGTAGTTAATAAACGTCAAACACAGTATCTTTGTCAACGCATTCTCATAAAAGCTAGTTTGTATAAACTTTTTAAGATGGCACAAGGACCTATTGCATATATTGTAACTATTTAGTGTAATTTCATGATCTGCCGTTATACTATTTCATACGTCGACATTCTATATGTACGTAAATTATTTGTTTTTGTTTATATTTAGAGAAAAGGAAACATTCCTGATATGTAACAATTCGGTAATGTTTTGTAATGACATTATTATTGTTAATTTTGAGGTTTGATGGCACGGTACGTCCATAATTGTCTAGAATCATCAAACATAACCTCAAAAACATACAAATGATAGCACATTTTCGTTTTACGATTGAGTTGTATTATTGTAGTCTCATGACGACTGCAGTTTGAAGTTTATCTATTTTACTAATTTATACAGCCTCGTTTCCATTTTGGCGGTTTTTAGGCTTCATACGTCACCGCACTCGCTATGCGCGTTGTCCGCCATCCGCTCCAATGTGTTAAAGCAAAATGACCCGTATGGTGACTTCCCCATATTGCAGCGTCTCTTTCCCCCATACTAATAACCCCACGCTACTTTATTGTTAGGAATCCTTGTCACCTGCGCTTCATTATCTTGCACGTAAAGCCGTGTTTGCCGCTTTAGTAGTTTAAAATGCACGTGAATGATTTTCACACTCCTGTCACGAATAACGAAATTTGCTATTGGCTAACGGCCAGTTATGACCAATTCTATCTTTTAAATATCAAGGTATTACGTTGTAGCGCTGTATACATGACGAACAGTTATCTCGATAGTAAGATGTGATATATTTTGTTTTCCTTTCTGTAGGAGAAATCATCGGACGCGAAAAAGGCGCGAAAAGAGGAGAACGGCGGCGGTGGCGAGGAAGAGGGTCACAGCGAAGAAGACGACTTAGACGTTTATGAAGGAGAGGGAGAGGAAGACGACGACGAGGAAGTGGAAGGAGAGGAGGGAGAGGAAGACGAGGAGGACTTGGAGGGAGAGGACGACGATCTCGAGGGTAATAACACGCGCCTGTTGATCCCGTGTCATGTATTCGACATGATGCGGGACACCTCACTGGCGAAAGATATGGCGCGAAAATTTGAATCGAGTACTGGAGTTGTATAGCGAAGTTTTATTTTTTATCTTTATGACCTTATTGCTCGTAATCTGTCATAAGATAAGAAAATATAACCGAGCGTCAATTTGATATTAAAACTAAACAAGCTGAAAATTTATCAAAAACATTAAAATGTTTCTTATTTTGCAGACGAAGAAGTGGAGGAGGAGTTACTAGACGAAGAGGAAGAGGATGACGCGTAATAGGAGTCGTGTAGCTTGTTAAGGACAATGTCACAGTGAAGTAATAGTGTTTGTGACGACCCGCGACGACGCGGCCGCGCTTCGCCCCAACTGACGAGCGAGCCCCACCAGCTCGCAGTTGGGAACACGCGTGGCCGGCATCACTCCCACCTAATACGGGTGCACTTTATTTGAATGACAAAACGTAATTAAGTCTAATCCAATGCAGAATACATGTTTTTCTATAAATTAAGTTCGGTACTGATGCTGTATCATTTTTTTTTATATAACTGCAACAATTTATAATTAAGACTTAGTAGAATACTGTTGAATTTTGTCATTAAATGTACAAATGTGTTTTCGAAAGTAAACTATTTCTAAGTGAAAATCCATTCTGTATTTAGGTTAACCTGTAAAGCCCAAATGGTGAAGTTGTGATATTTTTCTATATACCTATAGCATATTTTTTCCACATTGTAATGAAATATAGAAGTAACCCGGTACGGCTGTATTAATTAATTATTAATATAGACTAAGCGATTAAGTCACAAAGCTCAATTCAACATTATCTTGTCGTTAATGAGAGTTTGTGTGTACATATTTAGCGTAAGGGAAGCCTGAGAGTTGTACAATCGGTCATGTATCGTTCCCATTCAATAGAGCGACTCGTCGCCCCGCACTACTACGTCGACTAGACTCCTGAATACAGACAACTAATCTCTCGATTATCACCATCGACCCGAATCTGCTCGGGTCCTGGAGGAGTCTCGTCCGACCCAGCAGTGCCGCGGACACCGGCCATCGAAGACAGCGGACGCTTCAGCTTGTAGCGAGTAATAGAAAAGCATCACAATTTTGCCATTAACACGCTCGGACCGCGCCACTCGCTCCCCGGCGCCGACAACGCCGAGATGACGCTAAACTTTCGAGCTAACAACCTGCCTGTAATTTTGTCCATAATTTTAATTAGGATAGATCCCGCAGTGAAACGAGAGATTCGTAGGTTAAAGGAATTAGATGTAGTTTAATACGTTGTAAGCCATAAAGACGCGTCGGCCACCGGGGTACGGGGCGCGGGGGCAGCGTCCTCTCCCCGCGGGGCGCGTGGCCTCGTTCGATTGCCGCGTCCCCGGCCCCTGTCCCCGGCCTCGTGCGCCTCGCACCGGGCCGCGGCGGCGCGTCGATACGCGTGGAAAATCACTCGGAGCGCGCTATACATCGCTGCGTGTGGCCAGAGCCGCCGAGCCGCCGAGCTCGCGCCGGTCGCCGGACATACAATACTATGAAATCGTCAATGAAAATATATTTTTTTACTTCCCCGGCACCCGGACGAGCCGGCGAGCCGGCGGAGCGATCCGAACTCTACGTTTATCAAAATTCCGAATAGAATGCCCGACCCATTGATTGAATTGACATTGAATCGAAATAAAATACATAATTTCTATAAATCGTCTCGCCTTTTGTTTCTTTGTGAGAATGATATGTCGCATACTGTGTACTGTGTACGACCGATGTGAATACCTTAGTGCGATTTATTTATTTGTGATGTTGAACACTATTGATTTTCTACAATGGACGAAATGTAAATACAACCGATTTTAAGTAAAATGTTATTTTGTTTTCGAGCCTATTTATTTTCCCCACGAGACCGACGATGACAAAACCTGTGGCTAGTATTATCATAGTTGGAGTCGCGCCACTTGTGTGAATATGTCGGTAACTGATAGGTGACGTTTACATTTAATGAGATAATGAACGGGGATCGCGTGAAACGTATACCGCAACTAAATGGTTTGAAGAGTCATGATAACGGACAGTCGACATCGGTCCGATGGGACATGCTACATATTTATATAAAACTATGAATTGAAAGCACAATAAATATTCTTGTTGGAGCGCCATCTAGCAGCGGTACTGTCTATATATGATCTCCCTCGTCGCCCACAGATGGCTCTATTAACTTTTTGTACTTCGTTTAGATAATATAATAGATATGGCGCGAGTTTTAATTTCGATAATTCGAAACTCTTTGCTGTTAATCTTTTTATAAATCAGTTGTTTAATAAGACTATTTTGAAGCAAATTATGTAGGGTGGCAACGGGAGGTTCCAGGAAAACTACGGAACTTAATGTATATTATAATCAGAATTGCATATTAAAACTCATAACCTATACCTAAGACTATATGATTGCACCGATGTCAGGATAGCATTACCACTCCATTGCTCGTTTGGTATTAGGAATCTTCTGGTTCAAACGGCTTTGTCAGTGAAGTCACTCGTTATATGATATTTTACCCATACAACGACGTTGCCCGGCGATGTTCATAAATTTTTTTTTATGTAGCGCGTACGTAAAAGTATCTTAACACTTGTTTTAACTGTTGCCTTAGTTGATTTTGTTTATTTTATTAGCAATAAATAACTTTAGACACAAATAGTAATTTTTAAATTATCCAGTGATGGCCAAAACTGCTATCAAACAATTTTAATTCATAAATTTCATAACCAAGCTTTATAAAGGAACTACGCATTGATGATGCCTGAACTGACAAAAGAAAAATCAGTTGCTAACAAAACGCGTTAGAAGAAGCTCGTGTGTCGTATAGACTTTTTAATAGTTTCGAAACTTTATTATTTACAGTTAAATGATGTGCAATTACTTCTAGTTTGTTGTAATATTAGTTATTGATGGTATGAAGATATAGGATTCAGTGAATAAAATGTGATTAAATAACTACCAGTTAAAAATATATGTTGGTGCAAAAATTGGTCTAAATTCAAGGTAAACAAATATTTCGACCAATATTCAGAAGGAACATTAATTTGCTAGTTTATGTTGTTATGTTGGATACTTTTAACACTTGTCTGGGAATCTTCCTATGATTGCATTTTATTTATATAAATGCTATTGCTGTGCATATATGATACGTAAAGTCCATTGAAAACAGTTTTAAATTCGTTATATATATATTCAAAGACAAATAGTCACAAGAGGGTTAATATTCTCGTTAAATGAGTTTATAAAAGATTAAATATAATAAATTAACTAATTTTGTTCCTATTTTAATGTTATAAAAAATATTTAAAATGTAGTGTACGGATAGATCTCTTACAAAACCGAGTAGTTTGCCTTGACGGGACGGACTGCTGTTCTTAACTGTTTTGAAGTTGCAGGCTGTTATGCTTTTATTTAAATCAAAATATTTTGTTTAAATCGTTTGAAGGTTTCAAAAGTTTGTATAGTATTCATATGACCTCGTAAATTCGTTAATCAATTTTCTTGTGATCTTTCTTTGTACAGAATGTTGATTTCGATAATCCGATAATATTTTAGTTCAGTAATAAGCTAATAATATCTACTACATTCTTTTTATTATTAGAAGCAACTAGACTCCACAAAAAAAACAAAAACAGAAAAAGTAGTTAGATGTATTAGTTTTCTAATGGTAATTGTTTTTATATTTAATCAATTAACGAAAATAAATAAATTCGGACTATCCTGTCGTGTTATAGAAATTACAACGGACTAGTGATACATTCTGTCGCTAATTTCATTTTGAAATGTAAACTAGGAATTTGTTTCCATAAAATGCATTTATTCTTATTACACCTAAAGATGACCTCTCATATTTCTTTACTTACTAGTATCGGCGAATGGGTATGTAGAAAAACCTCGAAACGAAACGAACGAACGAATTCACAGGAATGTATATTATCTAAAAGAACATCACTTGTGAAATTTATTATAGTCGTGTAAAAAATCTCTTTGAAATCTTGCAGTCATGTTCCTAATATAATATATTTATCAAATTATTAGAAATAATAATGATTATGAAATATATTTATAAAATTTTGGCAAAACTTTTGTCGTTCGCAAATTACCGATAAGTACATTTCCGAATTTAAATAAAATTAATCTCGTCCATAATATCCGTTTCCGCTGACTCTGATAACATTTTTAAATTATTATTTTGTGTTTTAATAATATTAATATTATAAATTAACATTCTCTATTAGAACAGCCGACGGTCGCTACTCTCGCGTCCGCCATACTTAGTGACGTATATTACATACCTATGTTGTATTATCGATATTTATTTTATTTATAAATAGAAATCGACTGAGGCTGAAAAATCAATTAATGACAGTTTAATCAACTCATAAACTAAACTTTAAGGTAAATTATGTTTTCTAATTATTTAAAGTAACATTTAATTATTATTGGGAATATTATCGATACATTATATTTTCCGATCATAATTTTTTTTTATCTATACCAAGAACACTGCATCTGTAGATGCGCGGACAACACTGACACGTGTGATGAAAGTGCATATAGCATTGTGAAACTAGCTGCAGCGGGC
>JAAAKD020000002.1:549068-607411 GCA_010014825.2 Danaus melanippus
AATCTTACCAGTTTCGCCCAAGTTTCATCGGACGCGACTCGTAAAGAAGCTGAACTTCAACGTTTGGTCCGGGCTTGGGAAGAATTCGATGAGAAAGCCAGAATTGTACGGGAGTGGACCTCTAGGGCTGAAGCGCTCTTGGCCGATAACAGAATCGATTCTAAACAGGCCGTCGACTTCCATAAACGATTCTTCCAGGAGGCCGACGAAAGGGCCGTTTCAGAACTGGTCAGATCTGGACGAGAGTTGATTGAAGTAAGCGCAATATGTAAAATAATTATCAATAAGGCAAAAAAAAATCATTATTTGTCTAAAAACTCCTTTTTCTTCCTCCCAAAAACGTTGCCAGCAATGTGTAATTTCATTAAATTATTTTCACTAATCATCCTGTCACCAACCCAAAACGATTATTATTGAAGATCAAATCTCGGATGTATGGACATGCTCTGTGTTTATTGGACTATTCCAAAAACTGTGTGCAGCTAAAGGTATTACATTCTTTTTATGATGAAACTTGAAGTCGATTATACAATATAGGCCTTGATGAAATTGTAAATGCTATTCTATTTATCTTTTGAACTAATTATCACTAAATTCAAATATGAAATTCGTTCAGTTTTTTTTTGATAATATATATATACCATATTCGGGAAGATTTGAGATTTTGTCTTAAATGGATATTTTTTATATTTGTGATAGTTGGTTAGCGAACCAGAACGGCCTTCGGTGGTGGAGACAGTGGAGCAGCTGCAGCGTCGCTGGAGAGAGTTGCTGCAAGCGGCGCCGGCGCACCTCATGCGACTTGAGTTCAGGCTGGATGAGGCCGTGTTACAGCACACCGTTAAGGAAATAGACAAGGAGATAGTCTACGAAGAGCAGGTATGAAACAAATAAAAATATATTAATGATTGATTTTTGTACAACAATTTGAAAACAATTCAAATAGTTATAAACGAGTTCTGAGGTAATAAATATCAGAAACTCTTTTTATCTTCTTTTTCAGAATGTCTTTGTTAATAGTTTTTCTATTATCTTTTATTGATAAAACCTTTTTATGCTTTTATTTACTTTTTAAATTCTTCTTTTTCTTCTTAAATTTTAAAATTCTAAGTCGGTGATTGTATACGTTATGGTTACATTTTTATGATTTTTCTATCCCCAGGCCTATAACCAAAGCGATGACGCGGATGGTATTCTTATCAGGAACGAGGAATACTTCCGTAACCAAGGAAAGATCATGCAGGTCGAACAATGTCTGCAGAACTTAAAGAAGATATCTCAAAGCTACACCCAACAGACTGGAGACAATTCTTTGGAAGAAGAATTAAGGAAATGCGAACAAATGTGGGAAGCCACAGTTCACAGAGTAGAGCACTTTAGACAACAGCTACAGAGAATTCCTGCTAAGTGGGATGCTTATAGAGAAAAATTCAGGGAGATGGAGATGTGGATGGACCATGTCGATAAAACCATGGACAGTATTGTGAGAGAAGTCGATTCCGCTGAGGCATTTGAACGAGAGAAAACCATCTTCCAGGTACGTGTAGTGTAAGGTACTTTAAAATGAAAGTCAACAAAAAACTAACAGACGACATGAAAGATTTGATCGTTAAAAGATTGTTACTGACACTCACTAGGTACTACGCTATACAACACCGACAAAAGAAAAATATTGAACATTTTAAAAGTATTCTTTTCATTTAATTATTTAATATGGGATTACCACCTTTATATCTAATAGTCTAGTCAAAACATTTAGTAATTAATGTAAAATAAACATTCATTTCAGTAATAATTAATCTCAGTGTGATCTCAATTAATCCAAAAACTGGAATTATTTCGTTACTTAATTCTAAACATGTAAATAAGGGTAATTGTAATTATGATAATATTTATGAAACATATGTTTATCTATTTTATTTGCTTACTTGGATGCAGTTAAGAGAATTAATGGTAAATATGCCACAAAATGGGTTCGTTCAAAGTGTTATTTGTTAAAGGTTTTAACTTGATGTCTAATAACTTCTTTTCAAACAGAACATTTGCCGCGAAGCTGATAGGAAACGGGAAGATATGAAGTGGCTCGTTCAAACACTGGATATGCTCTCGAACCATTGTTCCGATACTGAAGCTCAGGAGGAACAGCTGCGATTGGAGAACCTTATCGCCAGATACAAGAACCTAATTCCAACAATAGAGATTACTATGATAAAGACAGAAACATACACTCGCTGTTACACTTATCGTAGAGAAGTGCACGAAGTTATATGTATTCTTGAGGGTGCTAAAGAACAAGCAAGGGTTGAACCAGATTTGCAATCGCTACAACATGTGGAACAATTAGTCCTCGAGCAGCAAGCGGCTGTACAGAAGTTAGATAGGCAACGACCGTCTGTAATGTCAATGCTTCACAGAGGAAAGGAACTTATTAAGGATGCTAATGCTCCAGCCTTCGTGAGAGAAGATGTAAGGAATTTGGAAACAGGATGGAATACCGCTTATGAGACGAATACCGAAAAACTGCACAAACTCAGAGACACACAGAAGGTGTGGTCCAATTACGAATACCAAAAGGAAGATTTGCTTTCAGATATCAATAAAATAGAAAGCTTCGTTGCACATCCAGGGTTAGAGCTTGGAGTTTCTAACATAAATCGGGAACTGCAAGAGACAAAATCAATCAGTACGGATTTGGAACGCGCTAAAGACGAAAAACTGCCTCAGTTACAGCAATCGTATGCTGAGTTGCAATCTCTTACATCTAATAAACCTAAACCAGTTATTGAAAAGGATCTAGAAACAATTCAAAGAAAATTAGTAAGAGTTGAAGAAGACGTTAAAACGAAAGTAGGTCATTTAGAAAAATTCAATGAAGAATGGGTGAAAATTGAGAACCAATTAGAACATGTCCGCGATTGGATAAAGAAAGAAAGCCCACTTCTAATATCACATATAAGGTCAGATAATATTACACCAGAAGAACGTGTAGAGAAATCACAAACTCTACAAAAAGTTATTGCAGAGAAACTTGAAACAGTTCGAAAAGTTGCCGATCAAGGTACTAAGTTGGCAGTTGAGCATAGGGTTCAGGATGCTAACAGACTTAAAGGGGATGTTGTTGTATTGGAAAAGATGATGGCAGACCTTCAACGATCAATGGAACATCAAACGAAAGTTGTTGAACATGACTTAGCAAGTTGGCAAAAGTATCAGAAAGGTGTATCGGAGATTAAACCGTGGATAGAGGAAGCAGAAATCAAACTAGGTAACGTCCCTAAGCCGGCATCATTACCTGAAGCCCAACAATTGCAACAGCAATCCAGAGCACTGATCACCGATTGCGAGAAGCAGCTCATGAATTTACAGATCTTGTCTAGCGTCAGTCATCAGTTGTCAGGAAAGACGAGTGCCCCTGACGAAGTAGACGCTATCCACTCAAGATGGGCTGTAGTACACGACCTATCAGACCAATGGAATAATAAGTTAGATAAGTTAGTAACTAACTGGGAAAACTTTGAGAAAGAGGCTGAAAAACTTGAATCTTGGATCGAAAATGGTGAGAAACTAATTAATAGTCGAATTATTAATGTTGAAACTCCTCAAGTAGAAAAACTGGATAGAGAACTGAATAAACTCAAATCCTTTGGTAATGAAATTTCACAACAACAAGCAAAGATAATTAGCCTGTCCCAAACTTGTGATAATATATGTCATAGCATACAACCCGAGGGAGCAACTTTATTGAAAAATAAAGTGTCAGACATCAAGGAACGAACAAACGCCTTGGCTGATACTGTAAGAATGAAAGTTAATGAGTTGTCTGATAAAATCATTGTAAAGCAGGAATTCCTAACTAAGTTACACAATTTTGACAACTGGATTACCGACTTTAGAAGGAAGACTGAAAGTTATGATCAAATAAGTTCTGATCGAGTAGAACCTACTCTTCAATCTATGCATGTTCTTCTTCAAGAGCATGCTGCTAAAGCACCTGAATTTACTGAAATTTACAATGAAGTTAAAAATATGACTCTCGCATCTCATCCAGAAGAAACCCGGTCTTTGAGTGATACTTATTCAAATATTGCTCAACATTATCAAATAATTGAAACAAATATTCAACAAAATAAAGCTATTCTCAAGAAATGGTCAGACTTACTAAATTGGCATGAAGACAACAAACAACAGTTATCCCACATTCAGTACCAAACTGAAGGACCGAAATTAACTCCTGAGAGCTACGAAATTCTTCGTCAAGAATTAGTTAATATTATTGCTAAAATACCAGAATGGAAAAGTAATGTAGCCTTATTAGATGGCCCTTCTCGAATCAAAGTAACAGATCAGAGCACTGGTAGAATAATACCTCCTTCTAGTCTGGTTAAAGAAATAGAAATGAAAGCCGAGTCTTTGTTGAATGCTGTGACTACTAAAAGAGATCTGGTACAAAAAGTTGGAGCTAGATGGGACAAATTTAATGCCCAAAATCAAGCTTTGTCTGAAGTTTTGCATAATGTTCAATCTGTGCTAAATGAAATGTCGCAACAAACTGTTCCCTTAACAGAGGCCACTATTCAGGATATGACAGAGAAGTTAGATAGTGTCGACTCTGAACTTAAAGAGAAACAATCTATAAGAAAAGAATTTAGAGAAGAAGGTTTACATCTTATGAGAGAAGATCAACCAAATATGGGAACCATTCAAAATGCTTTATCATCAGCTGACAATAATTGGGATCAAGTGGTAAACTTTGTTCGGGATACTAAGAATAAGTATATTCTTCTATCATCAACATTGCAAGAATTAAAGAATTTTACTGTCGCTTTTGATAGGGAAATGAATAGAGCTGAACAATTATACAATGAATGCATGGAGGCACCCAATGATTACATGCAAACTGCCCAATCTTTAGACAAGGCAAAAAAATCATATGAACTTTTGAAACGCTCCAAGGGCTTACTAGATCAAATGGAACTGATTAAACAATCAGTACTTAAACAAGCATCAACTTTAGGTGGATTTGATACTAGTCCATTAGAAGAAGCTTTTTTAAACTCACAGACGCAATGGGAAAAAGTTAACGACGGAATAATAAAACGGATACAAGATCTAGAATCTCAATTAATTGCATGGCGCCAAATTGATGACACTAGAAACCAAGTAGTAACTTGGTTGAGTGAAACAGGCCAAAACTTAGCAAATGCTTGTGATAATCTGGAAATCAGGTTTGGTCAAAATCATTTGTTGAAATATAAAGAAGAGTTACCAATTTATTTGGGATTGAAAAATAGCATCAAAACTAAATGTGAGCAAATTACAAACTTAAATAAAAGCATACCATTAACCCAGGTTTCTTCTATAACTGAATACCTGGATAGCGAATTTGAAGCATTAAAAAATTTGTCCGATAACTTAGAGGAAGCTGTTTCATCCTTAGAAACAAAAGAAAATAAATTGAAAGAAAATATCAAGCGATTATCAGATAGTATAAGTAAAATAAGAGATGACATTATAAAATGTGACGATATGTCAGGTGATAATGCGAAAATTCTAGACAGATTAAAAAAATGTCAGTTATGTAAAGTTGAATTACAAAATCTTAGTGACGAATTAGACAATCTTTCCCAAAATGTTTCCGAAATGAATGCTAATTATCCTGGATTTTACGAATCCTTAGTACCGAAAGAACTCAGTACATTACAAAAACGATTTGAGAGCGTTTTAATTCATGCTAACAAAACTGAGACAACTTTATTGACTTTTCTTCAAAAACTTTTCACTGATAAATTAAATATTTTCAATAGAAATCTCAAAATTTTGGATGATAAAACAAGGTGGTGTATGCCTGATATCAATAGTGACAAATACAATCTCGAAGTTAAAAGTGCTGCTTTAGCAGACGTGGAAATCGGAATTGCAGATTGTAATAAAAAGGTTGGCGAACTTAAAGAAGCTTGTGAGATATTACAAGTGGTAGCCGAACCAGCCTGTTTTCTTGAAGCTGCCTCACAAACTGAAAAGGCAAAGAAGAATTTGGAAGTTCTATCATCTAACTATGAAGAAATTAAAAAACGTTTGCAAGACAATATCGAAGCATGGCAAGACTACGAGAATCATCTTGAAAATGTATCAGAGTGGCTTAGAAACAAAGAAAATAGAATACGACAAGATACAGCAAATCAGTTGAACCTTAACGATATCCAAAATAAAATATTAGAAACTGAAGATCTTAACAATGAAATAAAGAAATACGGAGACGAAATAAAAAGATTGACAGAAGTTGGGGAAACAGTTTTATCTAGTAATCCAGATTCGAGGATTTCTCAGTACATAAATCATTTGGAATCGAGATATCAAGCTGTAAGTAAATTTATGGACCAACAACTAAAACGATTAAATGACCTTAAAAGTAACAAATCTCAATATGATAAATCAATATTGGAGTTTAAAAACTGGATTCAAGACGCTAACTCTAAAATAGCAGATGTAGCAGCAATGAGTAAACATGCGAAACCAACGACGTCTGACTTAAATCAAGTTAAAAAAATGAATGACAACAAAGAAATTGGTCAGAAGTTGTTAAATAACGCTGTTGAATCTGGAGAAGCTTTGTTTAGTGATGTTACGCCGGAAGATCGCGAACAAATAAGAAGTGAACTAAGATCATTACGTGATGCATTTGAAGACTCTGTAGATTCTCTTAACAATGTTATAAAAGACATTGAAACTACTCTCAACAAACGGTCATCTTTTGACGACACATTTAATCAAGTCCAGAAATGGATTGGTGATAAGGAAATAGAACTGGGAGAGTTTAAATTGTCCCCTAGTTTACCGGAAAAGAAAGCTCAACTTCATGCATATAAGATTCTCCAGCAAGAAGTAGATTTACATCAATCAATGCTGTCACAGCTTACTGAAAAACTAAAGTTGATGCCGGATGAAGATTCAGAAAAAAGTCTGAAGAAAATAATTGATAGGTATGGAGCCATGTCTTCAGAACTTGGAAACAGAATTTCTAAATATGAGGGTCATGTTTTGGATCATGAGAAATATAGTCATATGTTTGAGGAAGCTCGAGACCATCTCAATCATGTCATAGCTGAAAATAGTCTCGTTGCATATGCTGTCGTTTCTCAAAAAGATGACGTCGATTCTAAAATTGCTTCACTCGAAAAAGTAACTTCAAGGGCTCAAGAAATTGATAATTCCTTAGAAGAATTAAAGTTACAACTTCATAGTGTATTAGAAACAACCAGCCCCAATGGCCATCCCGTTCTCATTAGTGAATATGAGCAGTTAAAAACTACGTGGGAGCAATTTTCAAAACAATGTAAGGAATATGATAAGAAGTTAAAAGATACCTTGCAGCAATGGAATGAAAGTCAAAAAGCTTTAGATGATCTTGATGAATGGCTTAAAGTAAAAGAAAGTCAAGTTAGAGATCAGAGCCTTAAAAGTAATTTAGAAGCAAAGGTTTCTCACTTACAAAAAGTCAAGGAACTACAGAGAGAGCTGGAATCTAAGAAAGCTGATTTTGCCGCCTTAACCGACAAGCAAAACGTTTCAAGTGAGTCGAACCTCATTTCTAAAACTTCGAAACTAGCAACGAGGTACCATTCATTAAATAATCTCGTTAATGAAATAATTTCAAAATATGAAGTGTTTGTATCCGAACACCAAGCATTCGAAAACGAGTATAACAGCATAGAAAATTGGCTTTTGAATATGTTAAGTGAACTTCAAGACCTGAATGAAATTGTTGGCGACTACGCTGTTCTTCAAGAAAAACAAAATAAAGCAAAAGAGTTGTATGAGATGAGAAATAAGAAAACACCAGCATTTGAAGAATTCCTCAGTTTGGGAGAAAAACTATATGCTCATACAAGTCCCGACGGAAGAGAAATTATACGTCAAAAGATTCGTAAAATTAGAACTTTATGGGACAGCTTTGGTGATAGTTTCCAAGAAACAGTTAATAAGTTAGATCAATGTCTTCTCCAATTTTCAGACTTTTCTTTAGCTCAAGAACAATTAACGAAATGGCTCAAAGATGTTGAAAAAGCGATGCAAAAACACACAGAACTAAAAGCCTCACTTGAAGAGAAGAAAGCACAACTACAAAATCATAAAATAATGCATCAAGAAATTATGACTCATCAACAACTAGTAGAATCAGTTTGTGATAAGGCTCAACAACTTGTGGACCAAACTCATGACGCCTCTTTAAATGTTTATTTGCAATCCATTAAACAATTGTTCCAAAATATTGTCACAAAATCACAAAATCTTCAAGACAATCTGGAGGACTGTGTTAAAAGACATGAAGAATTGGTACGTTTAATTCAGCAATTTAAGGAATGGCTTGGATCTCAATCAGAAAAACTCTTAGATATTGAAAATGCTATAGGTGAAAAACCAGAAATTATGCGAAAACTTCAATCCGCGGTTGCCTTAAAAGATATCGAAAAAGTGGGCTCTAGCAAATTAGATGAAATTAGAGCAATGTTTTCGGTCGTTAGTAAAAGTACATCAGAAACCGGCAACTCGGTTATAAAAGCAGAAATTGATAACTTGCATAGTCAATTACTGTCTGCAGTTGAGAGTATTTCCACCGCTGAACAGAAGTTAAAAAATACATTAGAAGTGTGGAATAAATTTGATGCATCAAATGAATTGTTGTCCGTATGGTTAAAAGATATGGAAAATAAATGCCGAGACCAAAATCTCTGTTCTACTTTGGCAGAAAAAGAATCACAGTTAGAAAGATATGTTAAAATACGTAATGATATTCATTCAAAAGAAAAAGAAATAGATGCCTTTGTTGATGAATCTCATAGTCTTGTATTATTAAGTGGTGTGGATCGACTTAAACCTCTTGTCACACAAGTAAGCAGTCGTTACCAACAACTACATTTAATTTCTAAGGAAATAGTTAACCATTGGCATGAATTAGTTACTGACCACAAGAAATACACTCAACTAAGAAATGAATTCGATTCCTGGCTAAAACCGTTAGAAGATCAACTATCGCAAATAATAACAAATGAAGATAAACTAAGCATTGAAAGTAAGGGTAATAAATTGCAAGTGTTTTTACTGGAACGAGAAAATGGAGAACATAAAATAGGTATCTTAACCGCAGCTGGTGATAAGGTCTTACCAGAAACTGCAGCTAATGGCAGAGAAAATATTCGATCTGAAATAAGAGAACTTAGACAGAGATGGGATAAATTGAATGATGGTATTCTACAGCAGCAAAAAGAATATGAGTCTCAAACAATACAATGGTCAAGTTATCAAGATGTACTGCAACAAACCCTATCTTGGTTGGATGAAAAAGAGAAAATAGTGGAGAGTGAAGAAAAAGTTATATTAAATTCAGCACAAGATATTAAATCCAAATTACTTAAAAATAAAACATTGTTGCAAGAAATATATTCACACAAAAGAGTAATTGAAACTGTTACTGAAAAAGCTAAGTCGATTGCTGCAAGTATTAGTTCCGGTAAAGGAGAAAATGACGAAATGGCAAAAATCACACAATCCGTTTGGGATAGGTACAATGCTCTCACTAGCAGGCTATCTAATATAATTACTAAGCATGAAGGTGCTTTTGATGTGTACCAGCAATTTGCTGATCAGCAAAAATCACTTCAAGATTATCAGAAGCATTTATGGGATAGGTTACATTTATTATCAGACTATTCGGGCAATAAAGCTGCTTTGCAGAGCAAGGCAGTAAAGATACAAGAACTTCTGGATGCAATTCCTACAGGGAATAATAAACTAAAAATCCTATCTGATCTTATAGAGAATAATAGTGTTAAACTTTCACCACGTGGAAAAGAAGGTATGTCTCGGGAACTGGGATTGCTTCGGGCTGATCTTGAAAAATTCACCGCGACTGTTCATGATGTTAAACAAGGCATTGGGGATAAAATACAGCAATGGATAGAGTTTGATGGTGCTAATGATCGTCTCCAGCATTGGTTGAGCGACACAGAAATGAGCCTCAAGACTTATACGCCCAAAGCTACGCTGGAAGAAAAGATAGACCAACTTAATAAGTATCAGGTAAGCAATTTAGTATTATTGTTTTCATATTTCAGCGGAATTGTATCTATAAGTGTACAAATATATAATGAGTGAAATGTATTTTAAACAGGATTTGAATAAATCTATAGATAATCATGAATCTGATATGAGTGCAGTAATAAATTTGGGGGAAGCCTTGGATCAAGTAAGATTGAGACCAATAAAATTTTGAAATTTAACTGAATACGCACTGTAGGGTTTGGTCTAATTTTCAATAGAACTATATCTAATCTCACTGTACAATGCAATATTATTCTAACTTAATATAATAAACGGTATAATACATATTCTCTTACGGTATATTATGTGTTTCAAACAATATATGTGTTATTTTATTTATATTTTATTATACGAAAAAGATTTCAGTAACAAGATTAATTTGTAAGGCGTAAATTGAATACTTCGCCACTTCAATAATACTATTTCTTTCTAATGTCACTAATAGTAGATGTCGTAGTACTAGTTTAAAAATAACTTCATTCTGTTAAAGACATGAACGTATAATATTGTTCATATTATTGTTCTTATTACTAATCTTATTATATTTACCTTTTAGGCTATTCTAGCTAATTTGAAAAAGACCGAAAACGACGTTGATAAAGTGAGCGATGAGTTTAGTGACCTCATTGAAAATTGCAATGATACCAGAATCACAATGAATCTACAACAGTTGACGTCCAGATTCCAATCAGTGCATTCAACTGCTAAGGAGTTAGTTAAAAAATGTCAGCAAGCGGTCAATGATCACAATGCCTATCAAGATAAATACAATCAATGTATAGACTGGGTAAAAACAGCTGAGCATAAGTTTGAAGATAGTCAAAGGAATACTTCTAATACTCCTGAAGGTATTATTGCCAAACGTGAGAGTCTGAACGATCTATTAAGCCAAAGACGTAATGCAACCCTGCTTGTAAATAATACTTTCGAACTGGGAGAGAAATTGTACCCTTCAACGTCCCCCGAGGGCAAAGAATTAATTGAGCAACAATTACACGACATGCAACAGACTGTTGATAATTTGTTTGACAATATCTCGAAAGCGGAGCGTGATTTAGATTCTGAACTAAATAAGTGGTCTTCGTTTGATGAAAATCTAAAATCTGTAAAGGAATGGCTAACACTGGCCGAGAAAAATCTTCCTAAAGAAATTGAACTTAAGGCTACATTAGATGAAAAACGGAATCAATTAAATGTTTACAGAAACTATCTTCAGGATGCCCTTGCACATCAACAAGATGTATCGGACCTCGAAACTCGAGCCGAGAACTTACCTGATGTCAATAAAAATATTACAAAAGAATTGAATCAATTGAAACAACGGCATGATATTATTTTAGCTCGTTCAAAATCTTTTGTTGAACAATACGAAGCCATTGTTAATAATCATCAACAATATAGTAAAGCTGTGATGGATTTGCAAGAATGGGTTGAGGCGACACATAACACTTGCCAATTATGGGGTGACATTAATTTAGAAAGAGTTTCACTTAGTAGTAATTGTGAAAAATTGAAATCATTACAAGTTAGTCTGCCTGAAGAGAAAAATCGCATTGATAAAATACGCACACTTGGGGAAAAAGTTTTGCCTGGAACTGTAGCTAGTGGTCAAACAAATATAAGAAATCAAATAGACGCCTCGCACCAAGAATGGGAAGGCTTAGTGTCATTTATCAACAAAACAATTGAAACTTTGGAAAATAAGATTCAACTATGGAACGAGTATGAGAACATGAAAGATCAATGTTTGGCATGGATCAGAAATACAGATAATTTGATCCATGCTGTCGATTTAAAAGCGACTTTATCTGAAAAACAAGAACAATATAATAAATTCCAGGAATTGCAAGGTGAAGTTCGTGCAAAGGAATTAGAAATAGATAATATTACGGAAAAAGCACAAAACTTGTACACGGGTGTATTAGGTCCACGAGGTTCACAATTATCCGACTTGACAGTGAAATATCAAACTTTATCTCAAAAGGTTAAAGATTTAACAAATAGGTGGCATCAATACGTTAAGACTCACCAAGAATTTACGACTAATGTTGCCGAATGTTCACAATGGATCGAAGAACTCAGAGATAAACTTGACTTCTGCGCTGACTTAAGTTCTTGTTCTCAAGACGATTTAGAAACAAAGTTAGTGTTAATTCAAAACTTGTTACTTGCCAAGGATGAGGGATTTACAAAAGTTCAAGCTTTAGTTGAACTTGCGCAAAATGTTATGGCCAACACGGCACCCACTGGTCATGAAGCTATTAATAATTCTCTAGTGGCACTTCAAGAACAATGGTCAGCTTTGTTATCAAGAATGATGGAAACAAAGAACCTACTTGATGATTCCGTTACTAAATGGGCTGGGTTCTTAGAACAAATTCAATTGATACAAAAAAGCAATACGTGGTTAGAAGGAATGTTAGCGGAATTAACTCCATACGAGAGTTCAATGTCAGATAAACGTGCCCAACTTGAAAAATTAAAAGAGGTCGAGGAAAAGGCTCGCTGTGATCGATTGGAAGTAGATACGTTGAAAGCCAAAGCTGCTGAAATGTTGGCCAGTGGACAACAAAATCAGGCAGCGTCAAAAGCTCAAGAAACTTTGAACAAATTTGATCACTTATATGAAAAAATTAAGAAGTTATTAGCTGACCGCGAAGAACAATATAAGGATCATAGATTATATAAAGAAGCCCATGATGAACTAATACAATGGTTAGGAAGAGCAAGAGAAAAAGTTCCATCGCTTAAATCCAAACCTTTAAGTGATAAGCTTGCCATTGAAAACTCAGTTGCCCCTCTTGAGGCTTTAATCAATAAACAAGCACAAGGTGAACTGTTATTAGAACATTTGCAACATACAGGTGAAGTTGTTCTTGCAAGTACATCACCAGATGGCCAAACAGTCATCAAGAATGAGATGAAAGCTCTTAAAGAAAGTTTTGATACTCTCTTTAATGAAATAAAACAGCAAAAGAGTCAACTAGAAGATACCGTTAACCAATGGCGAGAGTATAAAGATGAATATGAAAGACTTTCAGACTGGTTGCAACAAAAGGAAATACTTATTAAAAATCATAAATTGGCTTTATTAGGAACCGCTAAAGAAAAGGGAGGCCAGGTAAATGAAGTAAAAGAAATCGTTGATCAACTGCACAAGGGAAAAACTGATATTGACAATTTCAACGCTTCAGCTACTGGCCTGTTATCATCGCATTTAGATACTTACGTAAACAATCAATTAAGACACCTTAACTCGCGATATCAAGTTCTCATAAATATGGCAAACGATGTTCTTAAAAAAGTAGAAACTAACTACGAACAACATAAAAATTACGACGATAATTATGAAAAGACAAAGAAATGGATAAATGACGCCTGGGAAATCACTCGAAGTGGCAGTGAAGCGGGTAGCAATAGCAGTAAAGATGCTTTACAAAAGCGTTTGGAACAAATAGAAGATCTGCTTAAGCGTCGTGAGGAAGGCCAAAACCTTGTTCATGCCACTGTTAATAGTGGGGAAAAGGTGTTAAGAAATACTAGATCCGATGGAAAAGACAGGATAAATACAGAATTAAAAGACCTTCAAACTGAATGGGATCGACTTGTTAAGAAAATGACTACAGCTAAAGTCCACTTAGAGACAGCATTACTTCAGTGGGCAGACTATAGTTCTAGTTACTCTCAACTTCAGCAATGGATATCCGATAGGGAAGCGAAATTACAGGAAGTGTGTGAACAAAAAGTTGCGAAGTCTAAGAAAGGTCAAGACCGTCATGCAGGACTTACAACAGGTCTTAGCCTTGGAGAGAGAAAAGCTACACTTCGTCAAACAAACAATATTGTACAAGATATCGTTTCGTTTGAACCAATGATTCAGTCTGTAACTTCCAAGGCTTCAGAATTAATGCAACAAGCACCTGCGTCTGAAATAACTAGTAAATATGAGAGTCTTTCTAAACAAGCTAAAGATTTATATGAAAAACAAAAAGAAACAGTGGAACAACACCAAGTATTCATAGATGCTGGTACAGAATTTGTCCAATGGATTAGAGCCGCTAAGGAAAAATTAGGGAAATGTTCCGATGCAACCGGTGATAAAGAATCTTTAAGCAGTAAAATATCACAATTAAAAGTATTAGAAAGTGAATTGCCGGAGGGTCAAGCTAAATTGCAAAAAGCGCTGGAACAGGGGGAAATATCCTGCGGTCTGGCTGATGAAGACGACAGAGAAGACATTGAGGAAGAAGTGGCTCTAATGCAAGAAGAATACGATACCTACGTGTAAGTATTAATATCGATAACAGTTTTTTTATTTATATATAGGTATGTTTAATAACTATATTTTTAATTACTTCATACAGAGAACAACTTCATAATACAAAAGCTTTGATTGAGGGCGGTATTGTTAAATGGACAGAATATGAAGAGCAGTACAAAGAAGCCTTGGATTGGTTATCAAAGACTGAGAACCTGGTGCAATCCTTTAATAAATTGCAAAATAATTTAGAACAAAAGAAAGTGGTTTTGGAAGAATTCCAGGTAACATATGCTTACAAAGATTATAATCAAATAAGTCAATTTAATTTGTTTAATATCTTACTATATACATATGATTTATACACAGTGTCACCTACAAACACTTTTTGATTGGCAAGCTGAATTGGATAAGTTAAATATGCGTGCACAAACCCTGTTAGAAACATGTTCAGATACTAGAGTATCAAATGGTATAACACAGCTTACTACTAAGTACAACGCAATCCTGTCACTCGCCAAGGAGGTTATGAAACGCCTTGAATTGCATTACCAGGTAAGTCTATAAAATCATAAATGAAGTTTCTGTGTTGTGAAATTGTAAATTACGTGTATTATGGTTTTGCTTTATAGGAGCATCAGCAACACAATGCATTGTACGGAGAATGCCAAGACTGGTTGGATAGGACTCGAGAGAAGTTAAACCAATGTGCAGAAATTCCGAACACCTTGCAAGAAGTCAACAACAAACTTAACACCGTTAAACTTCTACGTCAATCTCTAGAACAAGGCCAAAATAAATTGAGATACCTCTTAGAACTGAAAGAAAAAGTTATGATGAACACTGAACAGGCCGGAGCGGCCAAGATACAGGAGGATACGGACAATTTGAAGCTGGAGTTTGATAAGTTGATCGCTGACTTACAAGAAGTGAGAAACAAACTGACGACGAGAGCTTCGCAGTTTGATGATATTTCAAAGGTAAATAAAATAAATCGTATTAGAAATTACCCTTTATTATTTTTGTATTAAATTTTTATGTTTTTCCTTTTAGATCCATAAACTCCTTGTAGAATGGTTGGATGATATTGATCAAAAAATGCAATCAGATGATTCGCTTCTCAATGATTTATCAGAGAAGAAAGCAAAATTGGAAAAATTCAAAACGTTCAACAGAGACATCGATTCTCACAAAGACCTTGTAAATAAATTGAATGAAAAGATTAAGGAGGATGCTTCATTAAAATCTAAAGAAATTGAGGATACTTTGAAACGATACGACGATATTAAAAAGGCTGTCAATGATATGATCAATGTAAGTAATATTTTCACTAGTAACCATTATGTTCATTTATTCGTGTTAAAGATATATAAGTTTGTCCACCATATTTTTAACATTATTTTATTGATAAAACTATTATAGTAGTAGTAGTAGTGGTAACCACAACTTTAAATGTGATATCAAGACAAAACTTTTTGTTTCTAACTAATGTTATTGTTAAACATTGCTTTTGAATGTAATAAAATTTTGTTTTGTATGTGTATGATTATTTTTTGTAAAAACATTACTTATACGTTTTTTTCCATGCAGAAACTTGAGGAATATGTTAACTCGCACATTCAATATAAAGAATCGTATGACAGTTTCTACGATTGGATTCGTAATTGTAAGATTGAAATACAACATTGCTCAGATTCACACGGAGATAAGGAAGAAGTTCAGAAAAAGCTGAAAAGTGTCAATAAAATCATTGGATCACTTCCAAAAGGAGAGGCTTTACTTCAGAAAGCTATTAAGCTAAGTGAATCTGTGTTAGAAACAACCGGAAACGAAGGTAAAGATAACATCAATCAGGATATCAAACAATTAAAAATAGAGTGGGAGAATTTACAACAAATATGCAAGGATACTAAAAAGTTATTGGAAAAATGTTTATCTGCTTGGTCCGATTTCTTGGAGACTCTGGAAAAGATGACCAAATGGGTCAAAGATTTTGAATCTAAATTAAACACAGTGCAAAAGGTTGATAAAATAACTCCAGAATATCTTGAAAAGTGTCGCGTAAGTATTTATCAATTTCTTGTGTGTGTGTGAGGACATGTTAATTATACATATTAATAATATCTATTAAATTATAACATTTCGTCATACAGGAACTTTTATCTCAAGCCCTTGCAAATAAACACGTTTTGGAAGAATTAAACGACAGATGTGAGAACTTAATGGAACTTAGCGCTTGTGCTTGGGTTCGTGATAAAACGGTCAATTTACAAACTGAATACACGGCCTTATTGACTAAAATACAGGGTCTTGTTTCGAACGGAGAAAAGAATTTGTCAGATCACACTGAATTTATCAAAGCTAAGGAGGAATTACAGCGTTGGTTAGAGACTGCACACGGAACCGTACACGATTCCATTGGAGTTGGTGATATTGCCGCGACAAAAGACAAATTAGAAACAGTCAAACTAGTCAGTAACAGGATGACAGAAGGTCATCATTTGTTGGTTGTCTTACAAGAAGCATTCAAGAAAGCTCTTAACAATACCCCTCCTGAGGAACAAGACGGTCTACGTAACGACGTCAAAGTGTTGCAAGAGAGTTGGGATCAACTTAAAATAGACTTGAACTCGATAACTGCTCAATTAAAGGCAGCGATCGGCAAATGGGAAGACTTTGAAGAATCAAAGAATAAAATGAACCAGTGGATCGAAGATACTGAGCAAAACTTGGATAGAGTACCTCCTGCAAGTGGTGAGCTGGGAGAAATGAAGACTCTTCTTGAGAAATACAAACATATTGAGGATGAAATCAGCAACAAGTCTCCAGAATTTGAACGCTTAAAGTCTGAAGCAGCAGAATTAAGCGGTTGGGCTAAAAATCCAGCCGCTAAAAAAGCTGTGGCAGCCTTAGAAAAGAAATGTAATGCATTAAAGGCAAAATGCTCTTCAAAGAAGGCAGATCTGGAGGCTGACATCAAAGATTACAATCAGTATCATCAATCTCTACAAGATACCGAAAAATGGTTACTACAAATATCATTTCAACTTATGGCTCACAATTCATTGTATATCTCAAATCGTGAACAAACCGAGGAACAACTGGCCCAGCACGCAGTTTTATTGGATGATGTACAGAAGTATCAAGCCACTTTAGACGATCTCGAAGCAAAAGGTCGGGCACAGATCGAACGCTACGAGACTACAACACCATCTATCCGGGACACAGTCGGTAAACAACTGAAGAACGTTAATGATAGCCACAAGAGCTTATTAGCGACGGCTCTTCAGATTGAACGCCGATTGAGAGAAGGTCTGGCCAAATTCAAGGAATATGAAGACACTCTGGAGAGTATTCTGAACAATTTGGATGAATGTGAGCCGGCGATCACTGAATTAGACGTGCCCGTGGATGGACTGGCTCACGGACGGGACTTGCTGGATAAGGCCAGGGTATGTGTTGACTTAATTAAAATAAACTATCTTAAGGAATTTTCTTTATTTTTAATACTTAATTTACTTAATTCATATTTTAAAATTATTAACAATAAAGTATCGTTTCTTGTAATTTGTATGTATTAGGTTAAACTTATTTAATGGTGTTATCTGTGTTTTGTATTATTTATTTGCAAAAAATAGTTATTACTGGACCTTTAACCAAGCTGATGTGGGAATTTTTTTGCAACTCACCTCAATTTCACCTAATTTGTAATGATACCAGAATGACAATGAACTTTTGTTAAATAATAATAATAATATATATATACTCACATTGAGTTTATAACCAAATATATACTCGTACCTAAATATAAATTTGTTGTATTTCATTAAACTACAAATATTTCGTTCTTAACCTATAGTATACAAAGTTAAATAGACTCGCTATAACTGACCCTATCTTCAAATGACTGTGCAGACGCTCCACAATCGTCTGCAAACGGAGAAGTCTCGCTTGTGCGCGGCCGTTGCTGCTTGTAGTGCTGCTGCGGCCTCCGTGTCTCGACCCTCCTCGCCGGCGGACACCGCACCACCACCAGTCCCACAAAGAGAACTACATGTCCGCGCGAGGCTAGAGGACCTCATCGACCAGGTAACAGGAACCGATACCAATACATCGTAAGAGATCTTCGACCCTTCGAATTTCTTTGTTGTGTTTGATGTGTGATTCTTTCGTGTTCTGGCTGAGCTTCCACCGGATTGCCTTGAAATATGAAAAAAAAAAATAGATATTCTCAGTTTTAACTTTCTTTTTCTATTTATCGACTAGTATAATACGGTGGAGATCCAACCTTAACAATATAACAAAACCTTTTTGAATGCAGTGAATTTTTAAAGATGTTTTGTGTGTTTCTTTTGTATTAACCAAATACTTTAAGATTACCAGGTTCGGAAAATTACAGAACCAACAATTTATATGTAATATAACGTAACGGTAACGAGGAAGCTGTTTTAAAAATGAGGTAGACGCAGAAATGGTAGTTAGAACACGGTAGATGGCAAAGTGTACATAAGCTTTCGTTGGTGACGTTGTTTTTGGCACCTGGTATTAATGTTTCATGAAATGTAGAGATTTCAAAAATATTTATTAACACAAAAATATCACTCTTGTTGCATTTCGGCTACAGTTGCGGACATTTGTATAAATATATTGTAAACATAAATATTTTTGCAATTATTAAAATCTGTATTAAGAAAAATCACATCAAACAAACTGTAAATATTAGCACTTCATCGTGTAACACTATTATTGTACTTACATAATCTAATATGTGTGACATTCCAAAACTAATAAACACCTAAATGTTTATTGTTGTTCTTGAGATAGTGTGCGATTATAGCAAATAAACCAAAAAATTATGATGTAATTATTAAACATGTGTACTTTAGTTCACATTTACTTAATTACAAAAATCGCACCCTGTCTTAGTACCTCATAATAGCACTGCCGCATGTTTGTTATAGACTCATGTGAGCGACCTAGGTGGCGCACGAATAGACTCCTTAAAACAGACTCTCGAAGCGCCAGAGTTCAGCCAGAAACTTGTGGCTTTCGAGAATAAGGTAAGGCTTTGCTCGATGCACATGGATATGTCACTTGAGGTTGTTTACTAAAATGCATATAATAATCACTTCGCTTAGTCTTCAATTCAAATTTGAATTTTAAATCCTCCATTATAATAATGATGTAGGTACAAAGCCACCTGGAGACCCTGCGGGATGCCGTCAGTGGAATGGAAGAAGCTATGAAACAAGTGCAAGAAATCCAGGAATGGATTGCGGTTCACGCCGCCTTGGCCCACGACTGGCTTTCTAACCCGTCTAAATTACGACCGGAAGCCGCTAAACAGGATATGGCTACAATGAATGATGCACTCGCGTCGCTGGCTGAGAAGCGTAATAGATTGCTTACTGAAATTCCTACAGAGGGTAAGTGTTCACCTTTTTATTTCTATATTTATACTATGTATTAACAAGGCTCATTATAAAAGAAATTATTCTAGGTCTGGAAGATGAAATAAATCTTGAAGAAGAACTCGACAAACTAGAACAAACAATACATCAGGCAATTGAAAGAGAGAAGGGCAACCAGTCGATTATAGAAGATTTCAGACACAAATGCCAAGAGATACATGATTGGTTCGATTATGTACTGAAGAAAATGTGCTTAGCCGATAAAGGATCGGGATTACCTTGTCCACAGAAATTAAATGCCCTTAAAGAATTATCATCTGACTTTGGGCAGAATGGCAAGGATAAAGTAGACGCTATCAAGAGCGTCGGGAATAAAGTCATCAACATTGTTAGTAACTTGGAGTCGCAGCAAGTAGAAGAGCAAGTGCGTATAACATAAGTTTAAATTATTTATTATATGTTATTGCAAATGAAAATTTAAAAAATATTTATATTAATATTAATCTTGTATGTATTTAATAATAAACAAAAACATATTTATTCCACAGATGAAATCAGTTGAGCGAAGGTACAACGATATTGGTAAACGCATTCAACGCAAATTACAGATGTTAGAAATAACATACAAAGCCATAGACGGTACTAAGAGTGAAGTAAACGCTCAAAATGAATGGATGCAAAAGGAAATCGACAACATACTGCATCCGGAGCCATTGAACTATGATAGCAAGTCTGTTAAAGATAGACAAAAGAAAGCAGCCAACTTACTGAAGGAAGCAGATGGTAAGAAGACTGTTATTGACTCTCTAGAAAAGAAGGTAAGCAACATTCAATCCGAGCTAGAACCTTCTGAGCAAATGCAATTAGAGTCTGAGCTTTCGGAATTATCATCTAAACAAAAACAGTTAGCGTCACTCGTTAAACAAGAAATTGAAAGATTGGGAAGCTGCGCTGATACAAGAAAAAAATTAGAAAATGATATCGAGAAAACTAAAAACTGGCTTAAATCTAAAGTTGCAGAGATAAAGAAACTTGGAGGACCTGTACCCCTCGAAGTAGCTAAAGTTGAAAAAGATATAGCGGTTCATAAGAAACTCCAAAGTGAGCTTTCTGACTTCCACAATGACACACTTAGTGAAGTGATGCGTCAGGGTAACGCTGTATCTAAGGACTGCTCTAGCGAAAACCGGGCTAAGTTGCAAGCTATATTGGAAGATTTAAATAAAACATACACTGCAGCTAAAGTAGATATTGATGACAAACTGGCAGCTTTGAATAAACTTCTTCAGGGCAGAAATGAATTTGAGGCTGATGTCGCCAAGTGCCAGAGTTGGTTAAATGAAGCTGAAGTAGCAGCAACTCCTGAATTACGTACAACTAGCCTACAAGTTTTGGAAGAGCAGTTGGTTAAATTTGAAAAATTAAATAAAGAGGCAGTGGAAGTTGAAAAGAATATTGGTAAAATTAAGGATAAATCGAAAGATATAATGGATTCCTTATCAGATTCTAATAAGCTACAACTTAAGGAACAGGTAAATGTTTTATCTGATAGATTTGCAAGAATTAATGCTATTATAAACGACAAGAAGAACATTTTATTAAAGCATATCAAAGAATACAAGGATGCTGCTTCAAAGATAGCCGCTGCATTAGAGTTCCTGAATGAAATTCAAAATAAATTAAAGGCCTTGAACAAACCAATAGGTAGCAAAGTTGAAGACGTGCAACCAATCATACAAGCTTACGAATCTATTCTGGATGATCTCAAGAAAAATAAAGCCATGCTTAATGAATTACAAGGTGGCAACTTACATGACTTGCAAGATATTGTGTCTAAACAAGACGAACTGATGAGCACAATTGAAGACCAAATATCTAAACTCAAGCAGCTGTTGCTGTTGCGTGAACAGTTCTTTGCTTTGGTCAAGGAAATTGAAGATTTTATATCAAAATACACCGAATTTACGGCTGACATTGAAAAATCTAATGATTCATTAGAAGAAAAAATTAAACGATACGATGATATCATAGTCAAAATCCAAGGCTGTGAGGCTCTGTTAGCAACGGCAACAGATAAGGGGCAACAGATCGCGGCAGAAGGTACGGTAATTGATAGAAACAACATCACAGAGTTATTACAGTCTCTTAAGCAACAGTTACTAACATTGCGACGCAACGTGGAGGCCAAACGTCAAGAAAATGAACGAGCTGCGGCCGAACATAAGAAATTAGCAGCTGATCTCTCTGCAATTCTACAATCTCTTCACGACAATGAAGCTGCAGTACATTCGAGACCTCTATTGAATAGAGATGTTGCTAGTGTTGACAAAAAACTCATTGAACACGCGACTCTCGCCAAAAACATCCAAGGATATTTGGACAAGCTCACTAAAATAATCGATTCCATTAAAAGCGATGATGTAGTTCCCGGGACACTTTTGGAAATGATCTCAGAGGGTAATTCTCTAAAAACTTCTTTGCCAGAAGAATTAGCAAACAGAGAAAAACATCTACAAGATAATAAGAAATACAGACAATCATATCAACAAATGGTTGAAAAACTCAATATTTGGGTCAATGAAGCAAACATCAGACTAGGCATGGGCAAAAACGGTACCGACTTTGAAAACATCGAGTCTGACATCGAAGAACACAAGACATTCTTCAATTCATCAGAACCGGAAATGAAAGATCTTGTCGGAAAAAAGATGCAGGAGATAGTTAATAAAATATGGCCATCCCTTACTCCTTCCGAGCAGGAAGAATTATCTAAGGAGCATCAGAAAAACAACCAGCTCCTAAAGAATACATTGAATTCAGCGAAATCTCGTCAAGCACAACTGGAAATAGATTTGGAAATCTGGAAAGATTTTTGTCAGTTAGTCGAAAAGATCAAGGCCATTCTTGATAAGAACGACATCCCTGAAGAACCCGTGACTTCTATGGAAATGCTCCGCTTGTACGTCGAGAAACTTAAACACGCCCACAACGACCTTGAGGTGAGTTTTTTTAACTTTTTAATATCTTGTCAGCTTTAACATCATTTAAATAAACAAGACATCGTTGTAAAGCAATAATTAGAAAAGAAATTCTAGGCTATTTATTTCTTTAAGACCGCAGTTTATTACGCTGTTTACGGGAACATTTACAATAGAAAAAAATATATCTGTTACGTTAGTAGGAGGTACTAATTTCGAAGTTTAAATCAGCAATGCTTTATAGTGTAGACTTATCTGTTAAATACTTATTTTTAAATGTTACGTTATGAAATAGGAAATAAGTCGCTTGTAAATGAATTATCATCAAATGTCTCGCGATCAAGTGACCTTGTTCCGTTGAATTATAAAACAGTCTTAACAATAATATTTCAATTATGTGTATAGTGTCAGGTGAACTGGTTCATTGTTAAACTGGTCAATAAACTCTGAACGTATCGCGTTGCACTCGTCGTATTGAAACATTACATAAACAGAATATTTATAACAGACCAACAAACAAGATTTATAATAATAACAAATAAATGATTTCTATTAAGTCATAATTTTCCGCACCAGTAAGTGCAGGACTTCGTCCGTTTTAGTCACAGATATTCCGATGAGTTCAATTCATCATCCGACCAAATATAATAAAATATGAGTATTGAATTCACCTCATGTCCTATTTAAGGCGAGGCGACGCCTTATTGATAAAACTATTAATATTTGTAAAGAAATTGCTTTAAGTATTGTTTAATGTTTTAATAAATAGCTCTGTTATAAATATCATTACTATTACTTATATAATAAAGCTTATTTAAAATGTTCGATGATCTGAGTCCGAACATTTGTTTTGTGTATGAAAGCATTAATTACAACATGTATATGATACTTGTTGATTTTGAAACAAAAATAGAATGTTATATTACTTATAGACAATATAATAGCAATGTATATACCATCGGTAAATAAAAATTGAGACGACATAGGGTCAAGTAGTTGTAATGAAGTTTTCGCCTTAACGGATGATGTCATGCAACACTTAGTCAAGGCCCCTCGGCAGCCGGCAGTCGTCGTACACACAGCAATGAGAACGCAACGCTACAATATTTATTATTTAACTGATTTCTTATTGTTCAAGTGTATTTACAATACTTAGATTATTTTATTTCGTTGGTATATTTAAGTGATCAAAATTCCGCGTAAAAGGAAGGTGAGTCTCGATAGTTTTCGAACCCGGTTCGGTCACTATGCAAGTATGCAGTTTGTATTTATTGAAGACAAGTGGTTTTAAACTTCATGGTCTTATGCAATTTATGCTGCCGTTGAAGTATTTCGTAAATTAATTTGTTTCAAAACACAAGAAACACTTGTCTAATTTATATAAAATATTGTTTATTAAATATATTAAGTACTTGCCTTTAAAAATATACGATACCGTAATTATGATGGCCGGCGAAGCGTGACTTTGGCGGCGTTTACGTGAAAATAATTGTACTTTTTAACCCAAATTAATACAGTATTATAAAATTACAATACATTTCGGTTTCTGATTGTTTAAATAATAAATATTTAAGTAAGCAAGTCCGATAATAATATCAAATTAAGATAGCATTCCCAGAATCATGTTATTGCAAAACCTAGTCTAGTTGTTATTATTATTAGATATATATATAACAGTATAACTTCCAAACTCTCTGGTAATTTACTTATTACATAACAAAAACCTGAATTATGCGACGTCAAAACGTTCTTAAAAGAATGACATCCGATTCCATGTAACCATACTGCAATATAGGGTTCTATCGGACGCATTGTGTTTCAAGTAGAAGAAATGTGAGAAAAAAAATCATTAGCTCACAAGAATTTAATACTTGGAATGTTTATTCTCGGTTGTAACCAATTAGCGGCTTAATCTCATTATATAAATAGCGACAAGATACTTCACGGATACTTCCGACCTATAAAAGAATTCCGTCTTAGTGTAAGGTTCTATTATTATGTTAGGTTTTTGCATCTCATAATTATATACTATTTTCTACAACATCACACTATTTATCATCGTACAGAGGCATTCAGAAATTCGATTTAAATATCAGTGAATCACGTTTTATAACTTTAATGATATTATTCAATAGTTGTATTAAAAGGATACAAAATATATTTATGCTATATATGTATATAATAATATTCAGATTTAATTAAAGATTGTGCAACGTTTCGGTGGTTGTGTGCGAGCTGTTTGTGGTTATAGCTTCTATTATTAGAGCTATGAGTTAACAATGTACGTCAAGGTCGCTGTCCATGTTTAACTTTAAAAGAGTTTCCGCTGTCGATTCTGTATTACAAATAGGTTACGTTTATCTTCTTTTTAATCTGTACTTAAAATAAAACTATAAATGGCTCAGGTTAAACAAAAGTAAATGTACCTTTTTAATGAATTTAATATAACATTTTTATATGAATACGTTTAGATATTCAAGTGCGTGTTACTAGATGTATATTGAATGTGATTCTTCCGATTCTAGGTCGGTTTCATGATTTGTTGAAGTCGTAACATGTTGAATATTATTATGTTTTAAAGAAAAACATTTTCGTTGTCGTCGGCAGCGACTATCGTGTGCAGATCTTGACCGGCAAAGTTATAACAGGACCGAATATCACTTGAATTATATTTTGTAAACATGGACCGACTCCTCAGTTCAAACTGACAAATCGAGCCCTCTTTTGATACTGAACTATCCCATTAATCATCATAATGAATCAATAAGTAATATCGACTTTGCAAATTAATCTAATTAAAGTTCAGATGTATATTTTGCAAGTCGTTACAAGATTTTAATGCAAATGGAACGTTATCACAATCTTATCGTACATCGCATTACTGATAATACTTGTAAACACTCGATAAGCCACGACGTTTTGTTTCTTGATACTAATACAATTCTCCATAGTTATAAATATTACGTTTTAGGTCTTTTAGATTATACAAATGATATCATAAACATTATTAATTTATATACTCCATACATTTTTTATCAATAGATAGAATTTTTCTGTCAATTACTATGTTATCATTATCAACATTAATAGTTAATGATATTTTTTTTTCGGATTAATACTAGTTTAAAAAACTACATACACCCGTCGTTCCGGTTAGTTTGCAGCAACCGGGATCGCGGACAGACGAGACTAATAGATAATGATGTTAGGTTATGTACTAGATCGTGACATATCTTGAAATGGTTTTTTTTATATTATTTATTGTAAGAGAGATATTGTGGCCCTAGAACCAGCAGGCTCTGCTGGACGTGGTCCGTGAACGCGCCCGCGAGCTGTCCGTCGGCGCGGATGCGGCCAGTGGGGAGAGGGTCGAGCAGAGGGCGAGGGAACTGGCGGACCGCTGGGAAGTCGCCTGTGAAGGTATTAACTATATACATATGTACATACAGTTTCATTATTGTGAACATAACGTCAAACAGATAATAAACATTAAAAGTTTTGAATGTGGAAGCTAAAATTAATGAAATCCCAGGTCTAGCCAAACGCGCTGCGACAGCTGATACCCAGCTGCAGCGGTGGTCGTCGCTACTGGACACGCGTCGCGCTCTCTCCGCGGCGCTCACCGCAGCAGCCGACCGCCTGCGACACCTGGACACCAGCCCGCCGACCAGGAGACGAGCGCTGGATATCAAACATGAGCTACAGGTGGATAATAATTGTTCATTTCATAGAAAACATCCGTTTGTCCACATCGAAAACCTACATTTTATACCGGCTTAACAGGAACTGCAAAGTGATGTTTCAAGTCTGGAGGAGAGTAGAGATGATCTGGTGGAACACAGAGATTTCGTCGTGTCACTGTTGAAGCCGCACGAGGCCGCCGCTGACATAGAAAGAGATGTCAAAGAGTTGGTGGAGAACTATGAGAAGTGAGTCTTGTGTTGTGTGGCTTGGAAACATTCTTAAACATAATCATTACTACAGATTATCGTCACTTCTGTAAACTAGTCATCCTAGAATTGAAACTTATTTTTGATGTTAATTCATTCACAAAGTAAGGTCCCATAATTGTTGTGTAACAATGAGGTAACTTCCCTTGTGTTAGGTTAGGAAACTGCTGTGAAGGTTTGTATTTAAAATGTATCTAGTTTTAAGACTAGTGAGGCTTCTGGCGACGGGGAAGTGACTTTGCTCGTTTAAATAAATAAAGCATATTAAGAAACACATAGACCGAATAATCGTGAAATTATAACTAAAAATATTATTCACTACAATGCATTACATATTGAACAGATCATTTATCCAAGTTCAGAGTAAAGGATGACTAGATTTCTATTTAAAATAATGTAAAATGTATTCACAGTTATCTCAGTTAGGTACAAAAGCGATAAATCAACACGATAGGTTTAGCAACGGGCCGTTTTCATTGTGACAACTGTCTCTATTGTGAGGCGTCAGGCTAAGTGCACTCCAATAGACGGTCACAGAATCGGATTTATATAACTATTTTTGATCTTTATTCCAGAAATTTCTTTAAAATGTCATGAGTAAGATGTGTTTTATAGAATTATTGAGGTTATGAAACACGTGCAAGTCATTTATTAAGTAATATGTGTTGTGCCGGAACCGATGTTTGGCTCGGGATCAACTCACTTGTAGACGAATCGTCCATCCTAAATTCGTAACCACACTCTATGAAACAAAACCATTATTACAATATTTATTCTAAATAGGTATTATATAATTGTAGTCTCGTTTTTAGCACAACTAGGCTCTCGTCTTCTCGTTAATGTTGATGTGAACATTTATATCATTTTGTTAATACTACAATCTCTATATAATTATTAATCCGCGACATTTGTTTTCATCTCATATCCTTAAAAACATTCAGTGTTTATGCAACTTTAGAGACAGTCTAATACCATATTTGTTGTATGAAATACAATTTTAAGCGGTAAATAAAATATACCTTACAAAATCAATTACCTCGGGTATTTTGTTAAGTGACGCTCATTAAAATTCTGTAGGCGCGGTCAGGTCTGCTGACCAGTTTGTTAAACACATTTTGCAAGATCTCACACAAGGTTACCGAAATGAACCGTATCCCAAGGGAAAAGGGAATAAGCGAAATTCAATTGAGAATGCTTGCTACACATAAAATGTCAGAATATATTTCCTATTAAAAATAAGCTCTACGAGCACACGTTAAAGCTGAATTTATATTGCCAAGAATAGCAGTGTTTATAAGTTTGACCGTACACGGAGCAGTCAAGGGCGGTCGGTGTTTGTCGGCGACGGGTAATATCGTATTCTGCATTAAACAACGCCATGAAATTTGCACTTTATATGTCTAGTAGATCTATAAAAAGCAGCTAATTTAATAGAGTGTCTGTCCTACACACGCTATGTTGAAATGAATATCTTATAATTTGTATTTTATATATGTAATACTTGTTAGACCCGCTAAGCAATTCTTTCAGAGTTTCTGGTTGGTTTAGAATTTGTCTGTTAAAATATATTATCTATGGCATGGCGCACATAGAAATGTTCTTGGATGACAGTATTTAAATAACTCTGTAACGTTGTACCGGTGACGGCGTATCTTTTTCCATAACTCCGTCAGTGATGTCATTTTTCAAACTGTCGTAATTTGCCTCCGACGATTCGACAATCCTGATACATGTGTCATTATAAAATCGAGATTTTTTTAATTTTTATGTATTCCAATTTCTGCTTCCTCCTCTTCAAATAAATATCACATTATTTTGATATATCAAGTCTTAAAACCCATTGTTATTTCAATATTATATTAAAATGAGAACAAAACTTTATTTTTATCGAACGAAACGAATTTCTGTCTACCATGAAGTGACGTCACCCATGGCCGACTATGTTCAGAGCGGGACCAATTTATTTTTGATGTACCTACTCTACATTTTTGTAAAGTTGCTCATGTCTCTAGACTTATTTTAACATGTTATAATTTAATAAAACCTCGTCGTATTGAATTCCTATAATTACAGGATACAAAAAAAAGTAGTAATAAGTAGTAGGTTTAAATCTTTTGCGACTAAAAACTAAATTTACAATTTTATTTATACCATAAAATTATATTGTAAGTCGATATTGACACATGCTCTGTGGCTTGTTTAAACATGGATAAACCGTAGGGGAGTTCGAAAGTACTTTTTTTTTGCTTGGTGAAATCCACCCCTTTACTGGGTACTTAGCCACCGGATATATAAATACAATGTGACTTTGCATTATAAATAAAAATAACTTTATCAAACTAATTAGTAACTCTTTTTTAATTAACGCTTTTTTTAGAAAAATACTTTTTTTTTATATAATTTTCTCAAATGTTAAAGACGACACATACAAGTTATTTTTTAAATAATTAATTGTATGTAAAGTTTCGTACGTCGAAACTATAAAGGTTAAACAAAAGTTTAAAAGCATGTTTATAACGAAGTCCGTTATCAGAACGGCTGCGGCAATTCAAAACAAAAAGATCTTATGTATTCCATATAGACATAATATTAAGACTTGCGTCGTTCCCATACGGGTTAGTTTAAATCGATATTCGCTGTAGACGGGCTCGAGGGATGTCGGCAATCGTTACCTACAAACTTTGGCAGACTTCTATTTCAAATCGCAACGCGCCTGCGTACAGCGCGCCGAACGTTATGGGTCAGGGCCTCTCGATGTGTGCATTAGAGGGTTAAACTTAGAACGGTCGCCATTACTCACCGCAGTACGGATTTTCAAGATCGAAAAGATGTGAGCGATGCACGAGAAAGCAGGCCAACAACGCTTCCGCGATGAAAACTCCGCTGAAAGACCCAGTTTCCAGATTATTACTGATTATATAGATAACGACCGTACATTATGTTAAAACAGTGGGTGCGTGCAATCGGCGATTGTATTGTGAGGAACAAATAGCGTGGTCTGAATGTGATAGTGCATAATCAACTGCGGTGAGTCACGCTGTTCGCTTATAAGCAATTTAGAATCGTAAAATTATGTGGAATTTTAGTATGATATCCCGGTTGGCAGCTGCTCTATTAATGTTTACGTCGCCCACACGACACGCGCTGGTGTGGCGCCGGCCGGCTTCGAGTGTGAGGGTTCGTTCGTTCGTTAGCGCAAGTCGACGTAGTTGCGCAATAGGCATAAGCTTATAAATGCTTCGACTGTCAATTCAGTCACAAGGTCGAAAATGTCACGTCACCATAGGATGAACAGTAGTCGGTAGAGAACGTAAACACGAGTGCACCGAAAACTGTGCTGATGTCATCGCAAACATAATATATGTGAAATAAAATTAGATTCGCCCGACGAATCTACTGCGCGGTTCATTGAGCGACGGGCTAGCACAGCGAGCGGAGCGCCGCAGGCCGCTGCCTCGAACTACGAGGTACTATACTGCAGCCGACCTTGCGGCGTCATAATAAACACGTCATACCGCGCTGCCGGCAGATTATTTTCGTCGTCTTTTGGCAGCTCCTCCTTGTTCGCCAGAAGCTTTACCGACCGATTCCGACGTCAACGTGCACTAACGAATATCTTTTTTCAGATTGCGACAGACTCTTGCGGCGAGACTCGCGGAGATCGACGAAATCGTTTCCGAATTCGATCGCATTTCGGAGAAGATCGATAAGCTCCGACAACAGATCGAAATCTATATAACTAAAGTAAGAACCTTCTACATATTCGGAGAGGACGACGAACAGGGTCTTCGACAATTATCAGTTGAGGTCTCAGATCTCGTCGAGAGTACTAAGATCTTCACTGAGGAGAGTCGGAAACGCTACGGGGGTTCTGCGCCCGCGGACATTGCGCAGGAGCTCTCGTCATTAGAATTATCCGCGGAAGCCCTGGCCGCCGCTATGGAAGAAAAAGAAAGGGAGTGGAAACGAGCCAAAACTGCCCGTACTGACTACGCAGCTGACGTGGACAGTGTGCAAGCTTGGGTCCGCGCAGCCGAGCTGACGGCACGTGAGCGCACATTACCACCACAGTCTTACCGTGAACGACTCGTAGCCGTCCGTTCTGAGGAGCCAGGTGTGGCTGACCGCGTGGATCGCCTCACGAGGAATGCAAGAACTTTGGTAGAGGGCAGTCGCGACGCGGATGACCGTTCGCTTATCCAATCTACCGTTGCGGCGCTCACAGAACAGTTTACAGCCGTGTGCTCGGAGCTGGAGGCACGTCAGGCTGCAGTCGAAGATGCTTGTGATGCTGTGGCGCGTTTCCTGGCACTCCTGGAAAAGGTTCTACTCTGGGTGGAAACGCAACGCGCTTTCCTTGCGCGGCCGCTGGTTTTGGCCGACTTGCAGGAGGCGCAGCAAAAACAGACAGAATACGGGGTTGGTTTTATAATAAAACACAAGGACAGGAATAAAATAAACACTATTTATTTAAATTCTTATTATAATTTCAGAACGCCCTTAAGAGTTGTAAGCAGCAGGCTAAGAATTTAGCTGATATGACTAAAGAACTGGAAGCGATTGAACGTGTGACTAGTCCAGGAGATTTGCCTTCAAGATTGGAGGCCGCCGAGAATGCTACAGTGGATGTAGAAAAGCGTCTAGCCAAGACAGTCCGTACTTTTCTAGTAGCGATTCGAAGGACACTGTTGATATAATTGTTTTTTTTTTTATTTTAAACATTTAATATTTTTTTTTAGAATGGTTTACTCCAAGAATTAGCCGAAGAGTGGGAGCGATGTGAGAAGAAATTGAAGGACGTGGGCCATTGGCTCGAGGCTACCACTAGAACTCTAGAGGCACCACAGAACGCGAAAAAGCCTCTCCGGGATAGATTGGCTTTTAGAGAAAAATTAATTAATGATATATCAACACAAAAAACTAAAATTTCCTACGCTGTAGAAAAACTCAACGTGAGTGGATCAACAAAATTTCCGGAACTTTAGTTATTTCGTTGCATCTGTTTTTTGAGTTTTGTTAAGAATCGGGTCGTCATTCCGTATTATTTGGATTCGTGACGGTACGTATGTTACGCAGGTACACTTCGGAGCTGAGGGTGTGGCGGCGCAGTCGGGTGCACCATCCGGTGTATCATCGGCAGCACGTGCATTAGCCGGCTCTCTAGACGCTCTGGGTGCTGCCACAGGAGCGCAGGCTACGCAACTCGCGGCCGCTCTAGCGCAGGTGGAGGCCTACTGCGCGGACGTGGCGCGCCTTCGTGGCTCGTTGCTCGCAGCCGAGCAACGCTTGCGCCATGCTGCGCAGCCGCACTATAGCCCCGGAGACCCCGAACAGGCTGCTCGGGCACAACAGGTGAGACTTCCTAACAAACGCAACCCTGTTCGCTTACACTTTCACCGGTAGGCTAGCGATCGTTCTAGTTTTGTTTATCGGCCTCGGAGGCTCTAGTTAGGCATTACGGATTCACCACCACGTGTATATTGTCACCGACCACGCGATTCATGTTTTGTTTTTTTTCTGTTTTCCTTTCCTCGTCCACTAATATGTCTTACGATATCCTCTGATAGGAATGTCGCGAGAAAGTTAAGTCACTGCAGAGCAAAATACAGGCGCGGAACGAAAGAATCAAACTTATTGTACAACGCGGCGGTCCGGATGCCGATCCGCTGTCGGATGCCTAGTTTGAAGTCGTGTCGATTCTAGCTTTAAGTCGATTTTGAATCATAAATTCCTATTATATATATTTTTATCGATAATAAACGAATTAAACGTTTTCGCCTTCGCATTCATCGTCGTTTCTTTTCATAATCTTCAGTCCCCATTGCTCGAATATCCGAGCTTGCGAACCTACTCTAAAACATGTATGTCCATACTTGCGTATCAGGAGGTCGAGCGACGAATCGAAGAGCTGACTTGGAGCATCTACGAGCTCGACCCGTACTACAACGAAGCTAGCGACGACGAGCCGGCCGCTACGTTGGCCATGCTGGTGTCAAGTGCGGACCGCGCTCGGGCGAGTCGTCGCTCGCGCGCGGTCCCTCCGCCTCCCGCACGGCTCGTACCTGCCGCACCATCACCCGCTCGCCTCGCGCCTACAACCTACGCCGAAATAGTCAAGGGCTCGGGCTCCCGCTCGGTCTCTCCACTAGACCGTCATACGCACAGATTGCCACTAATATCCCAAGACAGAGAGGCTAGCCCCGAAGAGGATAACAAAGTTGAAGTCCATGGACTGACTAGACCTCGCTCCTTGGATGATCGGGTCGAATTCAGTGAACCAAAAAGCTCTAGTGACACGGAGTGCGAAATGAGTGCATGTGATACGTTCCGAAGTGATGTAAACGTTTATAGTAGGGAATATTCCCATGACGTATGCGATTACTATGTAAATCGTTCTGTGGAATGCAATGAAAAAGTTCCAGAATTTAATATGGTGCCTCAACAGCCTTCAATTGTTGAAGAAACTACAATCATGACCACCACGGAGTTACGTCCATCAGATTGTCACGATAGATCAATGAGTCCCGCATCAAAACATCGGTCTCAAGAATTATCTTATGCTGAAATACTAGCACTCGGCTTAAGCAAACAATTGAAGAATTCAAATGTTTCAGTACTACCTAAACCACAAGTGGCGCAGGTAGAGATGGTGAAAGAAATTGTTATCGAAATGGAAAAATCGCCATCATTACAACATGAGCAAAAATTGAAGTCAAAAGACTCACTGAAATTAAAAAGTGTTAGACCAGAAAGACCTTCACAGCGTAGTCGATCGAGAGACATGCCAAGGCAACGAAGAGCGCCTGAGAAACGATCGATGAAAACGATTGATGCCCAAATGATAAAGAAAAAGAAAACACCAAAAAAAGTGTTAGAAGTTCAAGAATTTGATGATAATCCTGAAATAATCGACTCTGATGATCTGCCATCACAGTCGACATTAACGTTGAAACATAAGACAGAAAAAAAGTCAGATTGTGAAAGTTCTAAAATGATTGTAAACAAAATTGAAACAGAAAATGAAGAGCCAATACATATCGAAAATTTCGAAGAAACCATCGATGCTAGTCCAGAAAAAAGTGTCGTAGAAACTGTCCAAAAGAAATCTAAGAAAAAAAATAAAATAAAGAAAACTCAAGGGATAGAAGACGAAATCGAAAAAGCTCTTAAAGAAATAGAGGAGTCAGATAAACAAAAAAAGAAAAAACACAGAGACCTGTGTGATAAGAGCAAAGAAAAAGTAATAGAAGTAAAAGAAGTTGTTAACGAAAGGAGGGATTCGGATGTCATGTTAGAGTCAAAGGAATCCATGTCCTCAAAGTCTAAGAAGAAAAGATCTCAAAAAAATCAAGTGGTCACTTTACCGGTTAAAAATATTAAGGAAGAAGAGCAGAAATTTAGTAACAGTAAATTACAAGAAACACATGAAGTATTCCTAAAGGACATGACTCAAACTGAGCAAACTCGTGAAAATGTAACGAAAACTTCAAGTCTAAAATGTGTTTCGACAGATTTAAATATATCTACAGACTTGAGTGATGCTGTTTCGGGTATTGAGTTTGGTTCAATTAAACAAAAAAAGAAGAAAAAAGCCAAAAAGCAAGATAAATTACAAGATACAGAAAGAAGTGTTGATCGCACGGAGGAAATTAAAAGTTTAAATGAAAATACGGATTTGACTAAAAGTAAAGTTATTGATAACAGTGGTTTTAAAGACATGAATATTTTAGAAAAAATACATTCAGAACAAAGTTTGATAACTGATGACAATGAATCAAACATAAATAAATCAGATGAATCCTCGATTAAAAATAAGATTTACAGAAAGAAGTCTAAAAGTAAAAAATCCAAAAGTGCAGATAATGAAGAAACAGACAAAGCTATTAAAAAAAATGAACAAGATGAAATAATCAAAACGATCAAAGATAAAAATACATTAGAGACAGTTGTTGAGTCTGTGGTAAATACTAGTTCATCACGACTAAAAATTGAAAATGATAGCGTATCTGAAATTGCTAAAAATAAAATTATCACCATGGACTGGAATGCTTTGATGGAAGAGGAGGACAAGATTCCTGAATCTGCAATTGAGCCAATAACTCTTGATGAAAACGAAATTACCATATCTATAAGCTCGGAACAAGTAGCTTCTGAAGTCACAATCCTTCCTGAGGTGTCGACTGTTTTGTCAGAATCAAAAAAAGTTGATTGTGTGAAACTGTCGGAGGGTTGTGAAATTAATACTAATTCTGACCAATCGCAAATAGAGAATCTAAATAAAACAACGCCGACTGAAAATGAACAGAATAATAATGACAAATTCTATTCAGACGTTGTAAGAAAGGAACGATTTATCAACGTGATTGAACAAACCACTATGTACAGACCTATAGATGACGTCGAAACTCGTACAATATATCTTATTACTCATGAAGAAAAGAAAATGCCTCCAATAAGAACTGTTAAAATATTTAATAGTAAAAATAATTCTTTCGAAGAATCATGTACTGAAAAAAAAATCCCTATCGAATCGGAGAAGGATGAAAACGAGGCCGAATCATTCCAGAGTGATAAAGTAGATGTAGAAATATCAGACGTAGATTCTATGAACAAGATAGAGATTTCCAAAAAATCTGATTCCGAAAGTCAGATTACCGAAGAAACGTTGGATCATTTCCAAAACAAAGGTGTAAAGAATACCGATATGGTACAAAAATCAGAAGATCTGAATATTCAACATGATCAGACTGTGCCAATCAAAATAGATACTAAAACGCAACATGTTGCCTACCCATTAGAAAACTCGTACAAAGAAGACAAAAATTTAGTTCTTGTCAAGAATATTGAAAAAGAGGTTAAAGATACGGAAACATCGACAGAAATTGAGTCGGATGATGTTTTCATAGAACAAGCTATATTTGGGTCAGTACAAAACCGTAGGAAACTAGTAGAAAGATCAGAGGTCCCTAAAGTTGTAATAAATGATGAAATAAAACCATATATGATCGGACTCGATTTTGAGCAACTGGACTATAATTATTATCAATATATTAAGAATAAAAGCGGCAGTACTATATGTACTAGTCAACAGAAGGGACAAGACGATAATGATTTAAGCAATGAATATAAAGAAGAAAATTATATTACGGAGCCAGAAAAGCAAGAGAATTTTAATGAGGATCATGTTGAAACAAATTCAATAAGTGAAAAAATTCAACAAGATCAAGCAAGTGACAGCGTACAAGTAAAGGAATTTAATTCCGGCATTGATGACATTTCTGAAATTATAACATCGTCTATAAAGGAAACAGGGGATTGTGCATTACATGGAATTTCACCACAAAAACCTGAATCACTTGCTATCCTTGAAGATATGATGGGAAAATATGACTATCAAAATTTACAAAATGCTGAGTATAACTTAGCAATTCAGGCTACCAATAAATACGCGTTGACATTAAATGAATTAAACAACACAAATCTCATACAAAATAGCGTAAGCGAGCCATTTATGGAAGTAGAAGAAAAATCTACGGAAGTTTTGTTAGCTGAGAATAAGAACATATTGACAAAATCATCTGAAATTAAAAACGATACAACTGATTTACTTATTTTTAATTCTTGTACACAGCTAAAGTACAATTATCAGGATATTATTGATGCAGAAAACAAAATTATTAAGGAAAATAGCATCAAACAAATTCAGGAAAATACAGTAATCATGGATGAAAGCTTAGACGAAGCAATTAATGCAGAAATAAATGCGTCTGAGAATTATATAAATAGTGACAATAATATAAAAATACAAAATGTTACCTCTATTGAAGTTCCCCAGCATCAATATCAGGAATTGTTGGACGCTGAACACCTTTATGCCACAATGAAATCTTGTCAAGATAGCCTAGAGTCTGAATTACCTTTTGAAAATAATGAAAATAAAGAAACAATTAACTATGAACTCAGCATAGATAAAAAATCTATTAATCATGACTCCTATACAACTGCAGATGCTGACGGGTCATTAGAAAGACCTCAAATTTTCAATACCATTACAGATAAAAGGGATGATGATATTTCAAACATAACTAATAATTGCAATCAAAATGAGATAAAATTAATATATGAAATACCAATATATTCGTATTCAGAATTACGTGATGCTGAAAACCTTCTCATAACGACACTAGGAAAAAAATATCAGAGTAAAGTTGAACCTACTGTTCAAAACGATTACAATTATGAAAATAAATTGATTGAACCGAATATTAATTTCACGTCTTGTAAAAACATTGCTGAACGAGTGAGAAAAAGTAGTGAACACGAATATTTTATATTCGAAGTTCCTGGACAAAATTATAAAGAGTTACAAGATGCAGAATACTTATATGCGTCCCTGTTATCTAAAAACGCAGTTGGTATAGATGAAAGTATTAAATCAGATGTTTTATTAAGTAAAGAAAATTTACAAGTGCCTTTAGAAATCAAGGAGTGTAATGATGGTTGTGTTGGTCGTCATTTTGATATTGAAGAAAAGAAAGTACTGGTGTCTGTTGATACTAAAATTGTAGAAAATAAACCAGATTGTATGGTCGAAAATGTAATACAGCTTGAGAACGTAAATAATGAAAGTAAAAGTCCCGAGGATACGATTCTCGAAGTTACGATACAAGAAAACATCATGCCAGAAAAAACTGAAATCGCATATACTGTTGATCTTATTAGTCATGAACAATCTGTTATGGAAGAAAATGAAAATATTGGCTGCGGTATTGTGAGTCAAACTGATAATGGACCTAATACCGCTACAGAGGCTAGCGTTAATATGAATAAACTTGAAAAAGACAATTCTGGAGAAAGTGTTAGCAATTTTGAAGATGATTATGCTAAACAATCTCTTGTTCCTCTGGTTTTCGAATCTCCGCAATCAGAAAAAGAGAAAAAGCCGACTCTCGATGACACACCTTTAAACGTGAAGGAGGAAGAGGAAGAAGAATTTGTTATAGTTGATATAGTAAAAGATGTATCTGAGGAAATCGTAAATGTTTCACCTGTCAACTTGGATTCTGGAGCTGTTACGGAGAATAGTAAAAAACAATATGATCAACAAATGACCGACAGCATTAACTTGGGGACAGAAGAGATATTACCTGATTATTGTGACAATCTGCCACTAACTCTTGATTTTGAAGTGGACTGTGAAATTATAAAATCAACTTTGGCATTTGATAAGGAAGAGGAACTACTTCAAGCTAAACACATAAAAGAGTCCTCTATTGAATCTAATTACAGCTCAAGTGAAAATATTTGTTTACTACCTAATACTACAATTGAGTCGCAACCAATTGATACGCAAATAAGACATAACATACTTAGCACTGATGAGAATATATCAACTTTGAACTTAATAGAATCCACCTTAAACAAAACTAACGAAAATTTAAATATTCCTACCACTATAGATTGCCTTAATACTGACGAAGAAAGTGACATATCTCGTCCTGAAAAATCTCCTATTCATAGCTTGCATGATCTCCTTCCTGAAATAGATTCTATTCCGGAGTTTAAACCTGCATATACCTCAAGTACTGTTCTATATTCAAAATTATCAGCTGATGCACCAGAATTCAAACCATCTTATATGTATGCGCTCGATGACAACAACGATTCACAAAGCGATACAAATATTCAAATGAGACAAAAAAAACAAGATACCATAAATTCACAAAAAGATGTAGAATCTACGCCTGGTCCCGGAAATACTTCAGAACCTATAACCGCTTCATACTCTTCTGTATTATTAAATAAAGCGAAGGGACCGCAAGACAAATCAAAAACAACTTCTCAGTCACTAGAGAAAAAGGAAAGTGTTTTAAAACCACCCGCTGTCCAAGAAAAAGATGAACATCCAGATACAAAATCAAAACATAGAAAACGAAGGAAGAAAGATCTAGACAAGCGAGATTCATCTTTGTCGCTTGCATCTGATACTGATAACACTCTTGCTAATGTAAAACAAAACCTGGAAACAACCAATGTATGGACTAAGGCTGCTGAAGAAGGCAAATCCTACGCAGAAGTTGTTGCCGAAGGGTTAATTGGTGATGAACAAAAAGATTTACGTACTCACAAACACTCAGACTCGCCTATTGTTTCTGATCAAGAAATGATTCCAATTTTGTCTGATGACTCTCTTCAAGTAGTAGAAATAAAAGAAAATCTTAAAATAGCAGATGAATCTCAAACTTCGTGGGCTAAAATTGTGGCTAGTAACCGACCATCGCCAGAAAGATTGAGTAAAGTAAATGAGCCAATTGTAGAGATCACAAGTTCTAATAAACCTCCCGTTATATTAGTTGATGACTCCGATAGCGAGATTCAGCGTTCTGATATTCACGTGGATGATGATGGTTTTATAAAAGTCGATAGAAATAGGCGTTCGCGTTCAAGATCGCGTGACAATCGCAATCGGTCACCATCAACTTCAAAAATAAGTCATAAACAGCTTACTCCAAGAGACAAGTCAGAAAATAGATTTGAACCATTAGTAAGTATTCTTAAAACAGAAGAAGAATCTCAGGATGTTGAGTCCGCTATTGAAAGAGAGACAATAATAAAGGTGAGAAAAAATCGTTCCTCTCAACCAAAAGAAGAAATAAAAACTAAAACACCTTACATTACTCCAAATCCACCAGAGGTAGAAAAGCAACAGATTAAAAAGGATAAAAAGAAAAAAATATCTAAACTAAAAGATAAAACATTAAAACCTAATGAAAACTCAGATCAAATTGAATCTACTCATGTCAGAATAATGGAGGACAAAGTAGAAACAACTAAGAAAATGGAACCTCAAAGTCAAAAGAAAAATAAAAGTAAGAAGAAAGATAAGAAAACTTCTCGTGCTATTGATGAAACAAATACTCCTGTAATACCAGGAATAAGTTCATTAGAACAAGAAAAGCTTGTGGGAGTTGGTACAAGAAAAGATTTAACCCCTGTATCGACACCAGAAATTATGCAAACGCCTATTAAAGACAGACCATATTCCGAAGCTCAATTTTGGAAGATTGATCCTAGTGGAATAGATGAATTGAGCAATTTATCGGAAATTTTAACAATTGAAGTTAACAAACAGGAAGTGCCTAAATTACAAATTTCAGTCCCAGTAACAAAAATTGATGAAAATCTAATAGATGTTAAAACCGACGATGAAACTTTATGTGATATGGGTGAGGATATTCAAAGTCAGATTTCTGAAGAGCAGTCTCTTGAGAATAAAATGGCGGACTTACAACGAGAAATAGAAGAAATGCTCCTACCTGAAAACGATAATTCACTCATCAGTGATGATATTCAAATAGAATTGTCACATATAAATATTTCTATCGAAGAACAACAAGATGAAATACCAGATAGCATAAGTCCTATTCTTGCTTCCCCAGATCCAGAAGATGTTTTATTGCAAACAAATGATTATTGCAAAGAAAACCTAGATGATTCCAAAAGTGATCCTATTGCCGTTAGCATGGCTGACGCTTTACTGGAAGAGTCAAATTCGCCGCACATTATAGAAAAAACTAGTGATTATATAGCGCAGCATAAAGTTTTTAGAGAATTATCTTTGAATTCAACAACAAATGCTATGGAACAAAATATTCTTGAAAACCGGACAAATGATAACATTAACCTTCTCAAACAAACTAACAACTCCGAAATGACTACTAACATTATGATTCATTTAAAACCAGAAAACTTTCGGCTAGATAAATCTGTAACGGACGATGCTGAAAAACGTTTAGCTGAACAAAATAATGTAGTTGTCACAAAAGACGTTAACGAGAAACTAGAAAAAAATCTTATGAATGATAAATTGTTTTGGTTCGAGAAACATTTGTATCACGACGCGGAATGCCAATACTTTATTTCGCTGGCAAACCAATCAAAAGCGTCTGCTAACATTCAAACCGATTTAGAGATCAAAGGCAAAGATAAAGATCCGGACGGCGGATCAGGATTCTCGTCTAATGCAGAAAATAATATTTCGCAAAACCGGTTCGGCTCTCCCTGTGATTCTAATTACATATCCATGGATCTTCCAGGAGGGATATGTAGTTGGAAAGACCAAAGTTCATATCTAAGTGTAGAAACACCCACGGATTCATTGTGTCAGTTAGTTTCCGACATCCCAGAGGATACACTAACACCCCTATCTCCCGCGCAAGCCGCGCCTTCCCCCCTCCCCCTGCCCGCACAGGAGCCGACTACAGCAGAGAGGATCCCGAAGGCCGCCAAGGTGACTGAGCTACAGTCTTATTGTAAAATATTTCACTTTTTAATTTATGTTTGGCATGATATTCTCACAAAATTTTTAATTTCACTTATTACCAAAATTTGTATCGTAAATTGTAGTCTGCCAAATCTTCCGCTCGTCTTGTAGTAAATCGAATTCTTGGCAATATCTCCTACTCGCTTCGTGTTTTAAATATATCGGTGTAGTGTGTATACTAAAATCAATTATCTTTGATTATCTAGTCATGTCTAGTCAAAGTTATAATTTATTACTAACGAAAGTGTTGTTTTAAAATAAACGCAATAAAATGTGCTTGAATCTTTGTTTTATTTAAAACAATCGTAAATTATTTATATACCCTTTTGAAACGGTGTAATTAATTACAAATATTGTCAGAATTGTTTCTACAAGACGATCGTTGATATTGATGCTTTTACTATTTTAGATGCTTACTTTTGGGCTTAAAATCGTGTTTAAAGGATAAATTAAATTTCTTATATGTTTTGAGCATTTCAAACAACACCAATTTCATAATTGGAATCCAAAAGAAATGTTTTGATGCATAGCTGAAGACGCGTACTTGTAGCCTTCCGTAATTTCAATTAGGAAATGAAACCAAAGGTATTAACTTGTTTGTTTTACGAGTTTATTTCTTATCACATTGTAGTACACTTCTGAATGATTTGAAAGTTGTAATGTAGTGATTTGTTGTTTTGTTTCTTGTTTTGTTTTTTACTACACTGTTCCGAGCAAGCCGTGCACTCTTCAAATTGTTATGTATGTATAATAATTATAATGAGATATTTACTCGTAGGTTAATAAAAAAAAATTTGTTATTAATTTAATTGAATGTTGAATACGCGAATGTCAAAGAGTGTAATTTGTGAGTTTTAAGCCTGAATTCCCAAGTAACATTTCACCAACACTAAAAACATGAAAAGCATGTCATGCCAACATTTGATGTTAAGAAATGATTTTTTGTATCTTTTGTTTTTGTTGTTGTCTCTATGTTGCTAACAAAATATCGATTTTAGGAAAACAAAGAAAGTATTTTCCGTAAGTTCCTAATATCGGTATTCACTGAATAAGTATGCTGTTTCGGTGTTCACCATTTATCCAGAGCTTGCTAATACATCACGAAAATAGATTATTAAATCATATATAGTTTGTTATTAAACACGGTGACATTATTATCTGACCGATACGTTGGTAATCAATCGATCAATTGTTGATCATTTTATAATCTATTTTCGTATGACTGTCACAGTAGAGTACCTCGTGGCTAATACAGAGGTGTGTTCTCAGGATGACTTGTCTAACGATATTGAAACGCTGCTAGAGGAAGTTAAAATAGTACAATCGAATCTCTCCGACCTTCCGGACGGAAGCCTCGACGCTATGGAGGAAGGACTTCGGGTAAGTCGCTGTGAATAATATTCATACATGTCACCATTCTTCATTATCTCAATACAATAGTTCACTTGCTGCGTGTTGAAACCCTAAAATCTTCTAAACTATTAAGACAATACTAATAATACTGTAGCTTTTCGGGGGACTAATTTGAATGTAGGGCACGCTTGAGGACCGAACCGTTCGCAATCCGATAAACTATTCTCGGATATGCTATTTGGATCCCGAATCTATATTTATTTGGTCTTATGCAATACTTTTGAGATTTAAAATTTTTTTTTTTATGTTAGCAAATTCAAATACTATTCTTTGTTGAAGCCTCCATTTAAACAAAACTAGAATTCTTGATTGTCATTACTCCCTCGAACTACTTAGTCATTATTTCCTAAATAAATTATGTGTATATACATATGTATGACGTAATTATAAATCAATATAATGTGACAAAAGATTTTTTTATACCTTTACTTAGACTGTAGATTTTGTGTTATATTTATTCTTGTTTACCTTTAGTCATCAGCCGGGTCACGTTGTGTAAGATAAAATTTAACATAAAAGTGACATTGTCAACCATAGATGCATTTTGCTCATGAAATGATGTCATCGCACGTATTACACGAGCGATAAATATATGGATGTGTTGTTTGGCAACACTCAGTAGGGCACTGGATCCCGATACATCTAGCATTCTCTTCGATTATTAGAAACGAAAAACGAGCGAATAAAACACGAAAATACTAATAAGTAACTGGATGTGAATGTGGTTCCCAAAGTGATATCCCTGTGGTAGTTGATTATAATAACTATTGTGAGTAATTAAACATATTTTAGAAACATTGTACTCCTGCAGAAGAAAGGCTTTCCAAATTTTTTTCATAGCCACAGTCTCGTGTTTCAAACTCTCAAAACCCAAAAGTGGATTTCGTTTAAGTATCAGTTGTCTTTAATGAGATTTTTAAAATATAGGCCGTAAAAATACGATAACAATAAAAGGCATCTGTAAAACGTTAACGCTCAGATATAAAAGTTAAAAGCCATTTTAACACGGACATAAAAATAAAAAAAATATATAAAAACCAAAATTTATAGAATATTTATTGATATAATAAATCGCCAATTAAATGATGTTTAAAATTTAATAAAATTGTTTAATTTAAAAACAATATTGTCATATTCTTGAACCATAAATTTCAGATATTACGTCATATCCTCGTTCAGGTTTTATTCTCTTTCAACATTATGTTTATGTGAGCTCCAATTAGTATTACAGTATGACCTCATGGACATGGCAATGAAGTTTTGATCATCGATAAATTTAGCTGATTTCATCACTTTTATGACAATTTAAATATTTTCTTTCTTTACCAATAATGTGTACTTGGCAAATATTCATTATAAATTTTTTTATTCGATGTCTTGTTTGGTTAAAGCCGGGGTAAAAAACTTGTGATCAAATGTTTTCGAACTATAAATTGGTGTTATTGATTGATAGTAGAAAACTGTTTGAAAGAATCCTAACAATGATTTGTTTTTAAATTAAAATACTATTTACAGTTTCAAGAATAGTTTTTACTAAAAAGATGTTTGCAAAATTTAAATAATACCTTTTGATCAATTGCTTTGATCTCACTTTATGTATTTATAATTAATTAGCAAATAATCGCATTTACTATTCCAGGAGGGAATATCAATACTGGAAAAGTGTGACGAAGCAGCTGTTTTATTAGAGCAAAAAATCATGGAGTTCCGCGAAGAACCTGAGGTGAAGGCGTTACTCCGGGAGCTGGTTTCAATAAGAGGACGGATTGCAAAGCTTTTAGTGCAAGCTCGCCGAGGATTAAACACCATCCAGGTAAGAAAGGTAACTTTGTACATGCTTTTAATTACTTTATTAAGAATTATTTTTTTAATAAACTCGTATAACGTCACTTATGAATTTTTTAATGGTTTCAGGACGCTAAAGTTCAAGTAGCGAAGCAAACCAAAGAATTAGAAGAACAAAAGGAAAAAGTAGCAAGACTAGATCGTTGGCTTGAAAATATTAATGAAGAACTAAAGGAATCCACCCAACAAGCCGATGTGTTAACTGATGAAGATATTGTTAGATATATAGAAATTTACGAGAGATATATTAGAGAATACGAAGACTACGAAGTTTTGTTGAAATCTGTGATAGTGGTGATTTATGATGATTCTAGTCACTTGAAAATGAAATTAGACGTAACGAGGAAATCTCTTGAAACAACAAAAGATCTAGTCATTAAAGAAATTGAACGGTTAAGACAGTTACTGATACAAATCAGAACTGTCCCTGAAGTAGTCGAAGATGATATATCCCAGACAGATAGAACTATTGACTCTACGTCCATGCCAGAGGAAATTGTGTCACCTCGGGAAATAAAATACATTCCGGAGATAGTAGAAGCGGAAGTAAGTATTTCAGAAAAGAAAGAATTTGATGGCAACGATAAAGAAGAAATCGGCACTATCATTGAAGACATCCCCGAACAGAACATAAAATCAAAAACAATATCGAAAGAAACAAGTGAGCTCAGACAACCGAAGTCACAAATTCAAGAAGTTCTTATACAAGGTCAATTAAAACCTAGTGCAACGATTGAAACACAAACGGGTAAAAGTCTTCAGTCTGAAACTCCAGATCTTGTTGATAAATCTGTTTCTTGTGCTCCAGAGAAAAAACTTACACATGACGTTTCTATAACGTGTATACCACAGGCAGAGGTGGAAGTACAAACTAGTGAACCTAAGAGTCTTGAAGAAATTTTAGAAAATATACAAGTAAAACAAACAACATCCGATGGGCACGAAACTATTGAAATTGCCAGCCGTCCTGTTACAAGGGAACAAAAAATGGATGAACAGTCATTATTTGTTGATGCTCATTATCAAGACGATAAAATACACAAAGACTCTCATCTCAATATAGTCCACAGCTTGCCACAATCCTTTGAAACTGTTATGGTAGAACCCGACGAAACCACAACTGAAGTTATTGTTGACGCTGATGGAACAAAACGAATAATCGTTAAAAAAGTGAGGAAAACTCTCGTCACGAGACAACAAATAATACAGAGTCATCAGCAGGAGTCTCATGTTCTATCGACTGAAAATATACCACAACATTCTTTCTCACAGTTGACACTTGAAGAAGAAGTTGGTACAAAGTCTTCTCTGTTAGAAGATGGTGGCCAAAGACACATGGAATATCAAATATATGACGGAAAAGTTATATCAGAATTACCTGGGAGTGAAGTGACAATCGAAGAAGTGACATCTCGACCTGATTTGGCGATCACAATGGACCAAGGAATAAGACCCGAAGAAATACTTCAACTTGCAGAAGGAGAAATACAACCACAGATAAAGACATCTTCCAGTGTTACAGCTGTAGTTCAACAAATTACAAAAAGAATTGTTAAAACTAGACGCAGAGTAATTCGACGTGTTGTAATTATCGATGGAAAAGAACATGTTACAGAAGAAATAATCGACGAACCAGATAACGTGGAAATTTTTGAAGGAAAGATTCCTAGAGTTTCCATTAATGTTAAGGATAGTGAAACAAGTCATGTTTTTACTGTAGACCCAGATGACAAAGACAAGCTTCCGCCAGAAGAATCATCAAAGTCTAATGAAGATACTGGGGATCTCCAGTATGAAAGAAAATCTGAAAAGCATGAGTCGCCATTAAGAGAAAGTTCAGAAGACAAAATATTTTCTCAAGGAGACCAAACTGTAGAAAGTAGATTAACTAGCAACATTACGTATCCAGAAGATAATGAGGTTGTGAAAAGACAGCTAAGGGAAATTATACAAAAAGAAAATAAAGAGTGCAATGTGGTATTACCAGAAGAACCAAAGTCTTCTATAGAACCTTCATTTACGATACCTGATACTATAACACAAATAGTAAGTGATGATGAACAAATAACCAACATACCTAGTGACATTCAATCTACGGAAACTACTTCTTCATCTACAATAATTCAACAAGTTATTAAAACAGTGAAGCAAAAACGGCGTATAATAAAACACATTCAAATAATAGATGGCAAAGAACAGGTAACCGAAGAGATCATAGAAGAACCAGACGACGAAGAAGTTGTCGAAGGTGAACCAACAATTACTTCTACACAAAATCCAGAATTTTCAACTAATAGTTTTAAAATAATAAGACAAATTTGTGTCAAAGATGGCAAGGAATACGTAACCGAACAAAGAGTGGAAGAGCCTGAAGATGTTCTTTCAGAAGCAGCTAAAGTAATCATTTTTGACAAACCAGACATTTCTGACTTTAAAACCATTGAAGAGCAAGATATTAATAAACACACTAGTCTTCCCCGAGACCAATACATTCCTGAAATTAGCAAACAATTACTGGCTAGTGAGATACGTGACTCGCGATCCCAAATACAACATTCAATACAAAATATTAAAGAACAGTCTCAAGCGTTTTTAGAAAATGAACAAATAAACAATACGTCTCGAAATGATGAGAAGTTTGATACTATATCAACAGACCAGACCCCAGTTTCAAGCGAATTAAGTAAAATAAATGAACAAGCCATTGAGTATAAATCTGAGACACCGAAAACTGAAGTCCTCAAGTCTCAGGACACTGCAGAAAGAAGCTTCGACATTGCCCTGACGGAAGTGGTCTCATCAAATAAAGACATGCTTTTGAAACCTGATCAAGATAATAGCAATGACAATATCATTACCAAAATCACGAAGAAGAAAACGCGTGTAATAAGACATATTCAAATTATAGATGGAAAAGAACATGTAACTGAAGAGGTTATACAAGAACCGGATGAGGTGCATTTAGTGAAAAGTGATCCTAGTGATTATTCACATGCACCTCAAGACGAGGTCGTTAAAACAAAAAATGTGAAGATTTTACGTCAAGTTCAAATAATTGACGGTAAGGAGCATGTGACAGAAAAAATTATTGAAAGTTCCGATAATGAGCATGTTCCTGAAAGTACTGACGTTGACTACATTCAAGTTCCGTTACAAAAACCAGACGTTGCTGATGTTCCAACACAATCAATGCCGACTACTGAGATTCTTATTTTAGATAAAAAATCTGAAGGGTCAACAATAATAGAGAACCCACTAAAAGAAAAAGAAGAATCAAATCTAACCATAAATGAGAAGTTTCTTAATAAGTTAGACCCTAAAAATATTTATGACAGCCCTAATATGATTTCATCAGCCAAATCTGCTAACGAAATACCTGAAAGGGATGTAACTCTAAGTTTCCTAGAAAGGGAAATTGAACATTCAAATCTTAACATCACGCCGATGGAGAAAGTGGAAAAAGATCACGATAGAAACGTGTTACTTAAAAATCAAGCTGACACGGCTGAAGTAAAACAAGAGAATTTAACATTTAATACTAAAGTAAGCAAGGATATGATTCCAAAGGAGGATATGGATCATAAATCTCATAATTTAGTCATGGAAACCCAACCCTCAGAGCTTTCTAATATCTTATGTGAACAGTCTCCGACTTTTGATTCAAAATCCATTAAAGATTCTTTCAGCTCTCAAGATCCTAAGCCAAGAGTAGAAAACATAATTTCTCCTAAAATGGGTCTTCTCGAATCCAGCCAAAATAACAATGCTTCTAGTGTAATCCAAGAAGTTTCTACAAGTGATTTATTAAATAATATCCCAAAGACTGATGATAAATCTGTAAATACCGTAGTAACTGAAATTAGTAAAGAAAATTATGATACAAACATCGATAGTGCAAAACCATCTGATCCTGCGCATTTAGTTAAAAATGAAAATGAGAATAAACAAATACCTATTGGGTCCAGCAATTTGAATTCAGAATTAAAGAAACAATTAGATTCCACAGATACAAAGGAAAAACCTGCTCATTTTGAGGATGAGATCGTTCTAGTTTTACAAAAGGCACCAAAAAGTTATATGACTACACATCAACAAACTATTGAAAAACTTGATGATCCTTCGTCGGACTTAATAAAACAAACATTTACAACGATTACGAAGACAAAAAAACGTATTATTAAACGTATTCAGATTGTAGATGGAAAAGAACATGTTACTGAAGAAGTTATTGAAGAACCAGAAGAGGTAGAGATTGTTGACAGTGATCCAATTCCTCATGCACATGTGCTACAAGAGCAGGGTATTAAAACCAAAACATTGAAAATAGTACGTCAAGTACAAATAATAGATGGAAATGAGCACGTAACAGAACAAGTTATTGAGGATCCCGATGAAGAGTATATTCCTTCAACTACTGTTCTTGCTGATATAGAAGTTCGATTGGAAAAGTCTGATTTAACAAATGTCCCGCAGCATGTCAGTGATGTCACACAAAAGCTTCTCGAAAGAGAAATTGAACATTCAAATGTTCTTGCTGTAAAGCCTAAGGATATAAAACAACCCAAGGAATTAGGAGCTGCAGAACCCAAGGAAAAAATATCAATAGAACAAAAACAGACATCGCAAGATATGATTCAACCGCAACCTGAAATCGCAACCTCAGAGCTACTTGGTATTCCCAAGGCTACTGAGGAACAAGAAATACCAAGGGAATGTTTAAGATCTGATGAAGTTGGCAGTCACAATCTGGACTTAAAAAATAATGCAACAATGCAAGTAGAGTTAAACAAAAATATTGAAGTGCTAAGTGAAGAAAAACTAATACCCTCGCTCGTTGAAACAGAATTAGATACTGGTATTAAACATAAACTTAGTGAGGAACATATACAAAAACATATTACAGAAAAAAATATTGAGGAATCAGATTATGAAACTGTTGTAGCTGCTACTAAGGCACTTAATACTGACTTAGAGGGTTCCGTCAATCAGGAAGCAGAGAAGACTTTTAATTTAAAAGAGACATCATCTTATGATGAAAGTAAGTTTGAAGATTCATTTATATCAAAAGAAAAAGATTTATTGCTGTCTGAACAAAACATAAAAAATAAATCAGCAGACCCAGAATTGGGCGCAGAAATACCTTCAGATCAAAAAGAAGTTGAATCATTAAAAGAAAATACACATACTGCTGAGGAAATTGTTAAAAATACTGAAGGTTCTACGGATATAGCAAAGAAAATAAGCTTGTCATTAGCCGACCAAGGTGAAAAAGAGAAAAATATATCTGGAATAATTACAGAGTGTTATACTAGTCAATCAAAAATGGAAGTAGAACCAGCTAGAGAAAGCATTGTGATAATAGAAAGTGATGTAAATTTACAAAGCGAACAACCAAAAGTTTCATATATTCAACAATTCGAAACCGTTGGACATGAACAAAATGATGATCTTCCTACAACTGAATACATCGAGCTTACAAAAGATATTCAGACGCCCGCGAAAGAACAAGTTCAAAAAGGTTCTTATTTAAAACATGACACTAATATATTTATTCACACAGAGAGATTGGATACAGAAGTGCCTGTTTTGGTTGGCAGTAGTTCATCTTCTGAAATCAATAACAAAACATCTAAAAAGGATATGCCTGAAAAAAAATATAAATGTGATTTTAGCAGTGAAACGGAAAATATTGCACAGACTGTTGATATAGCTATGTCACTTGTGAAAACAGATGATAAACACGAGACCGAACCGAAAATTGAAATGGATCTAAAAATAGAAAATTTTGAACAGACTTTGCCTTGTGTAGTAAAAAAAGATATAAATATTGATTTGCCAACTCGAATCCATATAACTGAAGAAAGACAAGAAGATTTAAAAGAGAATCTCAAGGAAAACATCAAAGAGAAATCAGATAAATCCAAAAAGGACCATAAAAAACGAGGTAAAAAGAAACAAAAACAACCTGAAGAAGAAGCAAGTAAGGTTTTGGATCCAGAGCCATTTTCTGAAACGGAAAAAAGTATAGCGGATACTGAGAGTTCATCACTAGGACATTACGTCCAACTGTCGTCCCCTACGATTGTAGAATCACCCAAACCGTCCGACTCTTTACTAGAAATGCCTAAAAAAAGTGAATACCCAGAAGAGAACATTTCAGTGTCGATAGTATCAGACCACAACACAGAAAAAGGTTACGAGCCTGAAGACATGTCTGTAAGTCAGGAAGATAAAAAAATGGACAAACAAAAGAAACATAAGAAACGTAAAGCTTACGCAGTAAGTGAATCTACTACTTATCCACATCAAACTTCAACTGGAGATGAAACTGCAATATCAACACCTGTTGAAATGAGTGAGCCAATTCAACAAAGGGTAATTAAGACTAAAAAGGGAAAGAAAAAGATCTCCACTGAAGATAAACAAAAGGAAGTAAAGTCAGAACCAGCTATCACACCAATCAGTCCAAAGGTTGGAAGCGAAATAGTTACTTTTTCACCTCGGGATGAATCATACCAAACATTAAGTGAAACACCGGAAGTCAACACTGTCAAAGTTGTAGAAGAATGCGTAGGAAGCAGCCCTGAGATTATTAAATCTGAAATAAGTACTACGGTCACTTATCCAGTTAACATCGTTGAAGAAATTGCTACCACAGAATATTCTATGCAAACTTCACCAGATATTTTGGAGTGTGAAATAGAAGAAAAGGCTGATATTTCAAAAGTGGAAAAAACAGACTCTGAGTTGCAAACTTCTCCAATCCCTGTAAGTGAAATTTTGGTACAAACTGTACCAATAGAGGACAAAGAAGCCCATACGCAAACTTTGGACAATATTACCATTTTAGAAAAAATTGAAGTATCAGATAATCAAATTCAAACTAGTAGATCTGAAACACCGGAAGAAATAGTTAAAATAGAAATGACTACTCAAGTTATACCAAGAGATATAGGAACCTCTGAAAATAAATTTTCACAAACATCTTCTCCTGACGTTGAACAAGAAATAAAAATCAAAGAAACAGATAATAGAGATGTGCAAACTTCTCCTGAACCACAGGTTCAAAAAGACGAAAAGAGTACTGAAATCGTTATTGAAACATTAGATACTGACATACAAACTATTATACTTGATCATGTAGACCAAGAAACATCAACTTCTCCTACTGAACTTAGGAACGTAAACGAAATAAGTATCCAGACACCAGAAGTATCAGTTGTACACAGCTCCACGCAATCAGACCTGCAGAAATCTGAAATAGGTGAAAGAACTATAGAAGAAATATTAAATACAAGAGATAAAACTACTACAATTGATAGCAGTCAACAAACTTCACCGCGTAAAGATGATGAACAGAAAGAAATCTATGATATGACTATACAAGAAGTTGAACGAATTGACAGTATGCAGCAAACTTCTCCTCGTGATGACAATAGCGCACCAAAACCTTACTCACCTGTACAAAAAATCAGGGAGTTTGTTTCCGTAAATGTATCGCAACAAACAACACCAAGAGATACTTTTGAAACCCAGCTTCCCATCAAGGAAACGATAGTTAAAGATAATATTACAGTTGATAATACACAACAAACGTCTCCCAGGTTCTATTCAGAAGATTCTATATCAACATCCACAGATGAGCCCTATGAAGTCCACTTAAGGGCTCAAATATCTGTTCCACAAATAGCTGACGACTTCTTAGAAAACGAGCGGCAATCACAGATGTCTTCGCAATCAATTCTTGGAGATCCACAAAAACAAAAAAAGCGAAAATCTAAAAGGAAAGCTGAATCTCCTTTGCAGTCACCTGGTAGTCTATCAGATCCTATAAATGCTGAGCTTTCTCTGTCTGTGACGCCCTCTAGCGAAGACTTATCCAGTAAAGACGTATCATCCATAGATGAAGGCATATCCCAAATAGTGAGTCCTATTCATCCTATCGCTCATGAAACAAATGCAGCTATTAAACCGACTTATTCTGATGTCGTTCAAAGATCTAAGTCAAAATCACCCTCTCCATCAAAAATGGTGATTACAAAACCACATAAATCAGAAAAAGAAAAATTACTTGAAACATTAGAAAGAAGGACTCAATCGATACACGTGTCTCAAAAACCATCAGATGATTCAATGACCGTCGCGCTCATAGAACCATCTGTTGAAAAGTCATATGATTTGGTCGTCAATAAAGAGTTGGAAGAAGTCGTAAACGCAATTAATACCCACGACCCGACTAAAGTTGACAGGAGCGTAATTATTGTTATTAAAACTATATCTATATGGCTAGAAGAAATTCAATATAGAATTAAAAGAGAAATTATAACTGGACAGACGTTCTCTGATGACACTGAACGTATAAAACAATTAGAAAATTTCGTTAAAAGATTAAAAGAAACTATTTGCATAACGGAAATTAACGAGGAAACTATAACGTTGATTGAGACACTGACTCGACAAGTAAGTGCCGTTAATACGCTCAGCAACCAAAGGCCATTAAGATTAGACGAAGAAGAGAAAAAGTGGGAAAAGTTTTTATCTGAAGTGGACAGGTTAAGACATTCAGTTGATAAAGTAAAATCTAATCTTGACGCTTTAATTATGTCAGAAGCAACCACTCAAAAGAAATTAGAAGATCTGGACGATATTGAAAACGATAATAATGACAATGTTGAAAATGTAAAGAAATCTTTCAAACTTTACAGGAGCCTTATAGAATCAAATCCTAAACTGGAATGTCCTGATGTTCTTTATGTTTGTGATGATTACACCAAACAAGTGGAAAATACTATCAACACTGAAAGAGATCGCCTATTACAATTAACATCTTTGGCTGAAGAATATGAACAAACATTGGAGGACTTTGGACAAATTACGGATGTTGCTGAAGCATTACTTGACGGTAAAATCATTGTATCTAACTTAGATCATCTTCACGAGGAAATACAAAAACACAGAAAATTCTTCGTGAATCTTAGCCATTGCAGAGCAATTCTTGAATCTCTAGAAAATAATCTAGATAACGAAACTAGGGCAAAATATTCGGCTTTACATCATTCCCTGCACGACAGGGCAACAACGATTATAGATAGAGCTGCTAGCCGAGCCCAACAAATGACTCTTGCAGCATCGCGATGGAGCACTCTTGACCAAGGCATGAAACAAGAGCAACAATGGCTTATTGTAGCGCAACAAAGAATTCCAGATTTGTCAAATGTGACTTCAATTGATCACGAGCAATATATAAATCTTTACCAATCGATCAGTCTCGATGTTTCACATCATAACGCTAAAATGTTAAGACTAATGTCGATAACGGAAGGACTTCAGGGATTAATTATTTGTTCTGGATTAGAAAGTGAGTGTTCAACAGCACTGGACACTCTATTCAAGCTCCAAGAAGACATTGATTCGCGACTAACACGTCTTACTGCTTTTAAAGAAACTTGGATAACATACGACCACCTCATAGATAGAATCGAAAGCTGGATGAATTTAGCGGCTAAAGAACTAGAACACATCACTCCTGAAAATATTACAACTACCAGTAACCTCAGAAGATTCTGGGAATTAAAAGCTCACCATGAAGTACACAATACATTAAAAATTGAATCAGGTATTCAATTTGAAAAAGCATTAGAAACATTACCAATTTCAGATGAAATGGTCCAACGGCAATTCTTTTCAAAGATTGAGGACAAGTGGCGAGATTTATCAACAAAGATTAGCAGCATTCATTCGACAGCCATTCAAACTATATCTGATCGCGATGTACCTTCCAGTGAAAAATTAACAATACTCGAGGATGAAATGAGAGAACTGGCCGCTATGTTAGATGGTCTGAAAGGAGTAATCAAGAGTGAAGACGAGCTGAACCTTTACATTGAACGTTTGCAAGTTATGACAGGACGAATAGACAGAATACAGAACGAACTCGGCAGATTGAGTTTGTTGCCAACAGCTGATAGTGAGAGTCTTAGCGCACTGTTGAATCAATCCAGCCTATTGGACGATCAGATATCAGAAGAATTGGAGCGGAGTCTACTACTTAAAGAAAAACTTGTACAAGTTCAAGCCGGTATCGCTCGCTGCCAAAAAAGTCAAAGAAGAGCTCAGCAAATTTTAGAAGAGTGCGAATCCGCCGAGCGTCTCGAGAGCGATGTGGTGGAAAGAGCTTCACAGACCTGCGAGAAACTTATAGAAGATCTTTCGACACAATGGCGGGATATCCTCGCACTGAGACAGGCCCTCCACACTTTGCCAACGAGTTTACGCGTCTGTATGTCACCACTGAGCGTAGAAAGGGACATTTCTGCTTTGCAGGTAAACATTACATCTTTTATATTCAAATTTATTTTACATGATATTTGATTGATTACTCAGCGAATAAAAAATGCGATTTGTTAAATTTCTTAGGAGAGCCATTCGTCCCTTGAGTCAGCATGTAACGACTTGAGCGCGCGGCTGCGTGCCCGTGTAGCGCTGTGGCGGCGGTTCGAGCGGCAGCTGGAATTGTTGCAGGGTGCCGTTCGAGAGGCCGACTACATGGTAGAGCTGCTCACCGTACAGGGACAAGTCGACTATGACCGACTGCTCAAGGCCACAGAGAAACTCGAGGTAGGTCTTAAGAGAACACTGATACGACACATTATAAAATAAAAGAAGTCTTAAATTGTTTAATACTTTGTCTCCTAGCGCTCCTATACTTCTATTTTATTTTTAATTCAAATTATATAATTCTTCATCTCTAAATAGAAGTTCTTATGACTTTTTATTAGGTACACTTGTGCAATAACTACATCTATTAATTTACAATATCTGTTAGACATTAAGCGACTCCCTCTCCCAACGCAACGGCGAGCTGGTGGGCGCTTTGCTGGAGGCGGCTCGTCCTCTGCAAGCCGGCGTCGAGGACTCAGTCGCCGCACGGCTTACCAAAGACCTAGACGACGCTACTGCCGCCTACCACGCCACATGCGCCAACCTCACGCAGCTGTGTGAAAAGTTAGTTGCATTAATATTTGCAGTTAAAAAGTAAAGTACATAAATGTTTTTCCGTTGGAAAATTCGTTGACTTTATAACAATGAGTATTGTAACTGTGACGATACTTAAAACCTATGTACTATTTAATCCTGCTATTTTTATAAAAAATAGTAACCAATTGAACATGTCATGTGATTATATCCACTTTAGGTACAACAAGGCGGTGGATCTATGGCGTCGTTACCGCAACGCTGCTGCAGGCGTGCGTGCGGTGGCCGAAAAGCAAGAAGCAGCGCTACACGCTCTGAGACCACACGACGCTCCAGCCGCGCACAGGGTATGTACAAAACAAGCACAGGCACATAGTTTGACAGACGAAATTAAAATAATAGCTCAAATGGAGCATCTCACTATGAAATAAAAGAAGTTTTCTATATCTTTATTCTGAAGTAGCTAATAGTTTATACATCCGTTAGTAACATTTTTAAATATGTAAAACAACAGCAATAAAATGAATGACAAAGGAACTCTAAAAACTTTAAATACAATGTGTAAATTCATTTTAGTCTTATCTGTCCTCTTCTTCCTTTCTTATCTTTGAACGTCGACGCAAGAAGATCTATGTTATAAGTTTGACGATGTCTGTCTCCTTGAAACAGATAGACCAATTTCCTTGCGGATTATTATTTGAACGCCAGTTTTTTTGCGCTGGTTTCGTTAATATTAGTCCAGCAGAGTAAGAGTATCAGCTGCTACTTTACCAACGTCAAATCTAGATCTGTAGTTTGTGAAAGAACAACTTAGTATACAGCGTACAGAAACACGGAACAAACTTTTATAAAATTCATCGAGACTACAGCCTTGGATCGATTATGTGTTTAGTAACACAAAATCAAAACTATACTAAAAGTATTATAATATCCTACGTGTATACAGTCATTGACATCTCTGTTCGAAGATCAGACGGTACACGAATGCAAATGAATTATTATGTGCCGCCCAGACAAATAAAATTTGGTAATCCATTGTGTGGATTTAAGTTATAACACTAGCTACACCTCCAAGATTTAACTTGTATTCACATAATATATACTAAAAAGTATAACTAATATATTGCGAATACACTACACGTAGTTTATTATTGTAAAAAAACTACATACTCCCGACGTTTCGGTTGCTTTTTAGCAATGATCACGGGCAGAAGAGACGCGAAATAGAAATAGGAAAACTATTAGTATTATTAAAATGAATACTAGTGAATGTTTTAGATCACTGTGACTGAAAAGTATTTTGTTTCTTATAAACTCTATTTACATCTTCGATTCAATGATGTAGAAAAAAGAGATATATAAAACTAGCACTAAAATAATAGTCATAATATAAAACAAATTACTTACGCAAAACATGTAATCGTATTTTTGTCTGGCTAATTAGCTAAAATGTTCAGTCTTCACTTTAATATTAGTCTCGCTAATTGATTATAGACTAGAAAAAAAATTGTACCTGTATTATAATCTGTAATAAAGGTAGTGACATATTGCAATCGCGGTCGTAAGTTCCCACGGCTCTTGTTTACTAAACTTGAAGGTTGTATTAAATATGTATATATCTTTATAACTACACCTGTCCGGTCAAAGTTCGTCAGTCGTTCAGAAATATGTACACACTATTACTCTAATAGTATGTAAAAGACGTATCCTTATTTATACACGTTATAAATAAATGGTGTTTAAAACGACGACGACATTTACGACGTTAGCAACGAAAGGTAAGGGTTAAAATGAAATAAAGTTATGACTTACTTAATAAAAAGTCTTCATAGAATTCAAATAGTGATTTAATATCTAATTACTCGGTCAGGAAATGAAATACAACGGTACAAAATCCTTCATATATTGCAAAAACACGAAATTCTTTCCGCTTCAACTCATAGGGACTGAAATGTGAGAGTAATTACTACCTTATGTTATTTCAGCTTTAACTCATTAATTAAAAATTAAGCATACGTTTATTTGCACAATTGATATATTATCACTTACGAAAACGGCGAAAATGGAGACAATAACATTAGTTGATGATAACAGCGTGATAAGTATTAACCAACCGGCGAACGACAAACGCTACGAGTGGCGCCTCCAGTGGCAGTAACTCCGTAGATGTCCGACGGAAAGGACGTCTTTACGAGCGAGCGAAATAAAAACACGCGAATAACGAACACAACGAAATAATGATCGAGTAGACGAATAAATCATCCCACCAAAATAGAAGACTTTGAACCGAGACTTCAAGGTGGCAGTGACATCAGACAATGCAACCGAAATCATCACCGTATGCATAATTCGGTTTCATTACGTTAAAAATAATGTCGGGTCAAGAAATAATAGTCAATATCCATACGTCACATTAATAAATTGAAATAAAACTTCGAACCGTTGACCGACCTCGATTTCAGGACTTTGGAATGTTAAAAAAGTCCTTCAATAATTAACCGGCGGCGATAATGAAATAACGGTTAATTCGTCCTTGACCCAGAAGTCTTATCAGTGTTTAGTATCAAGCTACTATTAGAGTTTCAGTCGACCTCCCTAATGAATCAAGAATGTGCAAAGTTTTAATTCCGCATTTGGGCCGACCCATCGAGTTCACTCTTACGTCACCGAAGGAGCAATCTGTTTTCCGCTGGAACGGAGTCAGGACGTGCGTTCACAACGATCTTAAATATTATTTTAATAAATAAATCATGCATGCGATTATATAAAATAGTTCAGTGTTATTATTGTGACAAAATGACATACAGTTTGTGATAAATATGTATCGGTGTCACGTGTAATCAAGATGTCACTTGAAGAGGTGAGGTGGTTCAGATTTGGATCTGAAATTATTAGTTTATTATAAAAAAATCCGATGGAGTCAGTAAGAGATGTTAGGTTATCTGTAATAAATTGGCTGTCCTAATTTTATCTAATCTACATACGTGGAGATTCATCGTCAGAAATATGGATATTCTTATTATTATACCCACATAAAATTACTTTTTAATAGTTATAAATGTATTTATTTTTTTTAAATTAAATAACTTCAAA
>JAAAKD020000002.1:643839-664234 GCA_010014825.2 Danaus melanippus
TTGCGAGATATATCCAAAATATTTCAGGTAAATCAATTTTACAAAGCTATCCTAAACTACATTACTAAAATTCTAACAAGAAGATGTTTCAGGGTTTGCTGAGAAGCAATAAAGATTACCAGAACACTAAACCACGATTTTTGAGGCTCTGGGTCCACGAGTGCTTCAGAGTGTTCGGCGATCGTTTGACTGAAGAAAAGTTAGTAGCTTTGGAGTCAAGTTAGAATAAGTATTGGATGAACAGTTATATTGTAAATTTTTAATTGTAACATGAAGGGAAGAAATTCATACCCAGTTTACAATCCTTATGCGGAATATATTGTATACCATAATAATAAGGTACTTTTGAGGTCAAACAGGTACTGTTTAGTAATGCTTGTCAAGTAATGATCTATCGACCTCGCATCCAGGGACCGAGATTGGTTCATGAATCACATGGGTGACATGTTGGGTAAGCACTTCGAGCTGACCTTCCACGCGCTCTGCCCTTCCAAGAGTCCCCCCATCTTCGGACACTTCCTCAATCCCTTCGAGGTGTACGACGATTTGAACGACCCTAACGCTCTAAGAAAGTATGTTGTAACCAATACTTTTTCCCATTAATATTATTATGTATTGTATTTGTATTGTTGTATTATATATGTATATAATCATAGACTAGTATTAAAAGATTTATTTAAGGGCAACGAATTATATTCAACAATTTAATTTTAACGTTTTAGCATGGAAATTATAAAAATATGAAACCTCTGTTTGGGGAGCTATAAACGTTTTCATTAGTCCAATCCATCATAAACTTAACATCTTGTTTTTCTTTTGAAGTATATATTATATATTATATATATTATATTAATGTTATCTCTACGCGGTGTTATATCCCAGGTACATAACGAATCAGATGGAGGAGTACAACAGCTGCCCGGGCGTCGTGAAGATGGACCTGGTGCTGTTCAAGGACGCCATCGAGCACATCTGCCGCATCGTGCGCGTCATCTCGCAGCAGCGGGGGAACATGCTGTGTGTCGGCATCGGTCGGTTAATATGAAATAGTACAAATATTATTATGACCTTATATCATAACGCTCGTCAAAATGTGTAAAGTATTGTATAAGTCTGGCAATGTTTTAAATTATTTAAATTCATAAGAAAATATTTATATTTACAAGTTTTTTAGTTTAGTGTCGTTTTATCCTGGACACATTAATAACTTTCTGTTACTCTCTGCTCGATTTTATATTAATTTAAGTGAATTAAAATATTATTTCCCGTCGTAACTGGAACATGTTAAACAGGCGGGTCCGGGCGTCAAAGTTTAACCCGAGTCGCGTCTTACATATGCGAGTGCAACTCGTTTCAAGTCGTTGTCACCAAGACCTACGGCGTCAAAGACTTCCGAGAAGATCTGAAGGTCAATAACTTTCAAATTATAATAATTTTCAACTTTAAAATCCATTTGATAATGAATTTCATTTGTCGGTTAAAATTAACAGCTTAAGTGGCCAACATTTATTAATGTTTTTGATAATGATTTAACAAACTCAATACACAGGTGCTATACACGAGCTGCGGAGTGGACACTAAGAAGACTACGTTTATTTTTTGCGACACTCAAATAGTCGAGGAAACGTTCACAGAGATCGTCAACAATTTGCTCAGCAGCGGAGAGATCACCAACCTTTACAAACCTGATGAGTTTGAGGACGTTAGTTTACCGTTCTGCACAATTTGTAACCAATTGGACTGATATTTGAGAGTCATAGAGTTGTATTATATCTGTCAAGAGGTTTTCTTAATTAATTCAGAGGTTTAATACTTCCCAAATAGATTAAATCGGCTCTAGAGAAGCCCATGAAGACCGCGAATATACTGCAGACAGCTGAGAGCGTGTACCTGTTCCTGGTAGAGCGAGTGAGAGCCAACATGAGGATAGTGTTGTGCTTCAGTCCCATTGGAGATGAATTTAGGTAAGCTAGGAAGGCTTTTATATACATTATATCAAGGTTTCGTTTCCTTTACAACAACCTTGATCACGGACAGACGAGCTCAGTGTCCTAAAGACACTTATCTTGAAACAAAATAATAAAAAAGGGAAGTGTACGAAAAACTGAAGGTCCATTTAAATTAGTACATACACGCGAAAATCTTACATGTTATTTTGCTTTTACGACTCTTGAATGTTATGTTTTTTGTATCTATTTGATATCTATGCAATGTAAGGTCATTTACCACGTTACATATTCGTGTATCAGTGTATGTTCTGTAACTTGGACTTTGATTTAAAGATCTGTATAATGTGAATTCTCATATGTTAGTTTTGGCTTATATTTAATGTATGAAGACTGTTCTAATTTGAGGGAAATAAATGGATGTTTGTATTAGAAATCGCATTCGTCAGTATCCTGCCTTGATCAACTCTACCACCACAAACTGGTTCCTAGAGTGGCCACGGGAGGCGCTGCTGGAGGTGGCCTATAAGTTTCTTGAAGGAGTGGAGCTCTTGGCTTCTATCACTGGAACTAGGGTACTTACTTTAAATATTCTAAAATGTAGAGGTTGTTATACTCTTAAATTTTCTATAAAAATTAAATTTAAAACAAAAATAAAATTTTTAAATAACTCAACTCGTTTCTAATTGGATTTTCAATGTGCTTTTCTCAAAAGGAACTTCTGACTAGTTGTCGTTTTTCTATTTGAACTTGTTTGAAAACTTCGCCATGATCATTTTGTAATTAGGGATTCTAGCATTTTAAGGTTTCTGAAAGACGTACATTGATCGCAGTGAACGTATCATTATATTTTGTCCAGGTTCGAAGGAAGGAGTCGCTGGTGGAGAGTCGAGAGGACAGCATGAGGGCGGCCGTGGCGTCCACCATGTCGCTAATACACTCGTCCGTGGGGCGCGCGTCCGTCAAGATGTGGCAGGAGATGAGGCGGACCAACTACGTGACGCCCACCAACTACCTCGAGCTGGTGGCCGGATACAAGGAGTTAGTCTCTACTAGAAGTTTTGATGTCTGAATAGATCACGGAAGTATCGACGACTGAATAAAATATTTTCCATTTATAATATGTTGGAAATATGATACAATTGTGTGGCTCTGTTCTGATGTAATGATTTAAAGTAAAAAATAGCAAATTTAATGACACAAGGATATAACAAAGTTATTGTTCATTTTTTGGGTGAACTGTGGCCGAACAATTATTTTTTTATGTCATGTTGGTGATCCCTATAGTTTTATACACTCTTCCGGCTGTGAATAACATATTATTCGTCGGGATTTCATCAGACCATTAGGGTATAAATATCTTGTGCGTTGGGCACATACTGGTCACATCCTATATCGTTCACATACCTCATGTAGTGACTAGAGTGTATTTCTTAAAAATATTTTTTTACTGTAGTTAGGTTCATAATCAGATAATTTATAACAAACTGTTATTTTAATTACATTAAAGTGGAAATATCTGACTTAAATAAAAGTCACTTAATCGTTTCTGATTAAATATTATTTAAAAATCTACAGAATGCTCAAGAACAAGCGAATCGAAATAGCTCTGCAGGCGAACAAGCTTCGGAACGGACTGGGGAAAGTGGAAGAAACCACTAACTTAGTGGGGCAGATGTCGGAAGAACTCGCGCTCGCTCAGGTGACTAATATCATAGTAACCTTACATCGGCAGCATTCATACACAATGTACTAGTAGATGCATCGTTACTTTTTTCTCGTTTTAAAATAGCTCTAGTTGCAAGTTGAGTGGAACAACCTCATCGTTTCGTAACCGAACTTTCGTTTTGAACATCTTTCTTTTTCCGGCCGTAAAATTGAAATTGGTGATCTGAATAAGACTTTTTTTGATAAAAACCATCACAGATAGTTGGGCTGTCGAACGAGAAAAAAAACATCGACTCGATCGGGCATTAGGTTACCGAGATCACATTTGTATAGATGAATGACTGATTCACCGGTAAAGCGTGCCACTCGATTCATTGAAAAAAGCATCTTGAAAAACTCAATATTTCAAAGGTTTACAAGTTCGAAACCCGATCGTGTCGATGAACTTTGTCATTCCATATTCTTTAATGAAATCTTAATTCAACAAAAAACATGTTTAACACTATAATTTAATTTCTACGATGAAATCCACAGGTTCAAGTCGCGGAGTACACGGAGCAGTGTATAGAGTACATGGGCGTGATCAACGTGCAGCAACGTAACGCTGATGAGCAGCAACGCAGTGTGGCTGCGCGCAGCAAGAAGACCATGGAAGAGGAGGTTCAGTGCAAGAAGCTAGCAGATGCCGCCATGAGAGACCTCGCCAGCGCCATGCCAGCTCTCGAAGAAGCAGTTAAGGTGGGGATGAAGGAAGAACTGCTATACGGACCCTATTGAATAACTAAATTGAATATATTTGTACTATTGTTCTTTCTTCTTTTTGGTAATTTTTAATGTTATATAACACAATACATTGGTAAATATCAGTTTAACATGATAAAGAATAAGGTTGAATTTATCGTGTTTGACGAACATTCGCAGGACAGTTCACTTCACATATATATATGTATATATATGTGAAGTTTAAAAGGAAGAGAAAATTTTTGATGATTGAGTATTTCCATATTTATCTATTAGACACGAATAAAATTTATGCTAGTTTAAATAATGATCAATGTCTTACTCCCCCAAGGCTTTAGACGCTCTGAACAAGAAAGACATCACTGAGGTGAAGTCTTACGCCAAGCCGCCGCAGAAGGTGGAGATGGTGTTGGAAGCTGTGCTGATACTGCTCCAGGTGTGTCACAAAAATTAGAAACACTTTCTTTACAATAAACACAATTAATGGTTTGTAAGAGTTCTAGCTTAACCATAGTACGCATAAAGTTTGATGACAAGTCTATTAATTAAATTCAACAGGGTTATCTATTTGGTAAAGTTAATTAATATCTGTATGATTCTAAATTTAATAATATTACTATCTTATTTGGAAAAATAAGTGTAGAGAGGTGGTATAATTAAGAAAGAATTGTAAAGTAATTATTAACATTTTAGAAAGAACCAACCTGGGCCGAGGCGAAGAGACAACTCGGGGATCAGTACTTCTTAGATCGGTTGCGTGATTTCGATAAAGATAACATAGCTGACAAGACGTTGAAAAAGATTGGAACTTACACCGCTAAGCCAGACTTCGATCCAGAGATCGTTGGCACGGTGTCACTGGCGGCCAAGTCGCTCTGTTTGTGGGTACGAGCTATAGAGAAATATGGGAAAGTTTACAAGTATGTAAACCTAATAAACTCTTTCGTATACATAAAAAAATATCCTTATTTTTCGTATAAATAATAAAATTTCCTGGACTGGTACGCGGTAGAAGTTGGAGAAATATAACGGCTTAATCTCTACAATCTATTAAAAGACTTGAACCGGACCAGAACTAAACTAATATCAATTCATTCTTGGAACGTACTTCGAAGGCAGCCCTAGTAGGTTCTTTTCAAATTTGGTTTGGTAGAGAGAGGAGCTTTAGCGGAGCTTTAGGTAGAGAGAGGAGCTTTAGAGGAGCGTTTAGCGCGCGTTAGATAGGGGCCCCTAAAACCTATACCTGGGTCGCTAGTCCCAGGTACTGTTGAAGCTCCTCTCCCTACAACGCGATGGACTCCGATGGAACGCGATGGATGCACCCGCACGGGGAATCCATTGAATGCTAACAAGTTTCATCTCATATGAAAGTTTTTAGCGTATTCCGTATTAAACTTTTTTTTAATTCAATCGTAAACAGAATAGTGAAACCGAAAAAGGAACGTCTAGAAGAAGCGCTGGAATCTCTGAGGGAGAAACAAAGGATATTGGCTGAGGCCCGCGCCAGGCTGAGGGAGTTGAGTGAGATGATCGCTCGCCTGCAAAAGGAATACGACGAAAAACTGGCGCAGAAGGAGGAGCTGGAGAGAAAGTCTCGATTGTTACAGCTCAAGCTGGAGAGAGCAGAGGCTCTCATCACAGGCTTATCTGGTTAGCTGTTCCTATGTAATACCAGAGACAAGATAACCGACATACATATAGAATTTTTAAGCACATTTTAAGCAACCTAAAACGTTGGCAAAAACGGCTGTCAATTCAGAACTGTTATTGAAATTTGAAAAAATAAAAGTTGAAATGAAAAGATGAATACAACATTTCTTTTACCTCATTGGTAGCAACTTTATGTATGTACATTATTATAGGTGAAAGGGAAAGATGGGAACAAACTGTGGAACGTCTCGACAAGGAGTTCGAGAACCTTCCTGGGGATTGTCTGATTGCGACCGGCTTTGTGGCTTACCTCGGACCCTTCATCTCCGAATACCGGGAAGAGCTCATGGATGACTGGTTCAGAGAGGTAATGAAAAATTTGTAATAAAGCGTTATTACAATTAATTTAACTTCTTGAAATATAGAAAATCGTAATATAATTTTGTGTTCCTTTAGAATTATTTTGTTATTTCAAAATTATGGCTAAATATTTCTTTGTACACAAAGGTTTTCGACCAAACTCTACCAGTAACTATGGACTTGAGTATGAAAACGTTTCTTCTTGATGACGCGACCCTAAGAGATTGGAATTACATGGGACTACCAGGTGATAGATTTACACAGATTTTTTGTAGGTTAATTTCAATGCGAACAAAACGGTCTAAGACACTGGTGTTGACTTACATTATAAATATGTAAGTGGATGACCTTTTTTTTCCTGGACGGACTGGTTTCATAGCTGATTGTTGTCCAAGAAGTTTACGTGTAAAGGTTGAACTGAAGGTAGAGGTTTAAGTTTTATCAAAAATAATAATTTGAATGACATACAAACTATAAAATAAAACCTTCAGTGCCGTCTTAATTCTGGTAATATATGAAATGGTACCACATCCTAGTTAAGTACAAGAGAAACTCAATATTATTTATATAATAGACGCTTATGTCGTAATTTATGTTGTAGCCATCAATATATTTAGTGTGACTCATGATATCTATCAGATGATAACTTCAGCGCCGAGAATGGCATCATAGTAGTCCGAGCGACTCGCTGGCCGCTGGCCGTGGACCCTCAGGGCCAGGCGCTCATCTGGATCTCACGCCTGGAAGAACACAACCAGATACAGGTCAATTATATAGGGTGGCAACCGGAGGTTCCAGGAAAACTACGAAACATACTTATATGTATATTATAATAAAAATTACATATTAAAACTTATAACCTACGCCTAAGACTACATGATTGACCCGATGTTAGGATAACAATGACATTCTGAAGCTTGTGTGGTAGCAGGAATCTTCTGGTTCACACGGCTTGGTGTTCGTTCCGCGGAATCCGCGGCGTCACTTGTTATATGATATTTTATCCATACAACGATGTCACCCCGGCGATGTTCATTTATTTCTTCATATGCAGCGCGTACGTAACAGGTCCATACACAATAATACAATGAGGATCGTGGAATTATTTTTAAATAACTCTAAATGTTCAGATGTTTCATACTGATATATATATGATGCCTTAAAAGAGAAAACTGAATCGTAAAAAATACAAGCCTGTTGAGTTTGGACGTTGTTTGTAAGAAAAGTAGATGTAGATATTTTGATTTCACGTATTTTGTTTTTACTGGACACATGTCTTTGAAATTAAAAGTATTAAACAAGAGCCTTTAAATGAGTCTTAAGTTTCTCGGATACTATTTGTTTATTAATTCTTATCTACATAATCCAGATGTTTCATCGGGTAGTCGAGATGTAAGTGTTCGTTGCTGACAGCGTAGTGTCCGAAAACCGTAGTTTTCATTTCAATGTGTACACTCGAAAGTCCTAGACATGCTAGAAGTCTTGTTGCATAAGAACTAAGCATTTTATTATTATTATTTTGATTTTTCTATAGATAGTGGACTTTGGTCAACCAAACTACCTTAAGATCATGGAGAACTGTTTGTCGCAAGGCAAACCTATCATTATCCAAAACGTCGGGGAGGTTCTCGATCCGTCCATCGCTCCGATATTGGACAAGGCGATTGTTAAAATCGGATCCGACATGGTCATCAAGTTCAATGAGAAAATGGTCCCATACAATACAGAATTCAAGATGTACTTGACCACTAAGTTGGGTAAGCGCTGCTTTAACAAACCGAACTTATAAATAGAAAGTTTGAAATCGGAAATTAGCAAAAGTACATAAAAACTTCAAGGAACCTTCAAATCTTAGGGCTTTTTGTTGATATGTGTATGTTATAATGCATTTGTCATTGTAATTATATAGTTAGAATACAGTTGCAGGCACATAAGTGGTAACATCGTGTACTATACATCCATCGACTTGCTAGGAAACAGTAAAGAATACTTTAACTTCAGAAATTAAAATTATCATTTCTCCAGGTAATCCAGTTTATAGTCCGGAAACTTTGACGAAGACGACGATGGTGAACTTCGCGGTGAAGGAGCAAGGTCTGACGTCACAGCTGCTGAGTATCGTGGTGAGGAAGGAGCGGCCGCAGCTGGAACAGATGAAGGACACCCTGGTCATGACCATAGCTAACAATAAGAAAGTACTTGTAAGTACCACCAGACTTATCTATTTATGGCAATAATATTTCTCATAAATATTTATTACTAATTCGCCCATGTAATTATTATCAGATGGACCTCGAAAACGACTTGCTGCGAATCATGTACGAGTCGCAGGTGCCACTGCTGGAGAACGAAGAACTGTTTCAGACGTTACAGGTATCGCAAAGGACGTCACTCGAGGTCAAGGAAGCTCTCATCACCTCGCAAGACACTGAAAAAGAAATCGATGCGGCAAGACAGGTGAAGAGATGTATTATAAAATCGTGGACAATTTAAAAAACATCACTTTTGTGGCTAATGTTAATATACTTAAAAAAATGTATTATAGTATCCTCAAAAAAATATATTTGGCTGTCCAGGGTTACGTGCCCGTAGCAACTCGAGCTGCGGTTCTGTTCTTCGCTCTCAACGACCTGGCTCGTATCGACCCCATGTACCAGTTCTCTCTGGACGCCTACAACGATCTCTTCACCTACTCCATCGACCGAAGCCCTAAGGGCGGCGACCTCGAGGACCGGATCACTAACTTAAATGAATTCCACACTTTTGCTGTATACAAGTCAGTTGATTGATTTTTTTTTTATTTTTAAGATCCTATATTAACTTGTTCTTTCCTTTTTTTTTATTGCTCTTTATTGTACACACAAAATACAAAATAATATTACAAAACAAAGTAGATCTGATATATGTACAAAGGCGGACTTATTCCAAATAGGAATCTCTTCCAGTCAACCTCAGAATGACATACAATAAAAAGGACTTAGGCTAGGCAGGAGGGTAAAAGATTTTTATGAAGAGTATACATTAACATTAACTACAAAAAGAGCTATATCTAATTATAATATTTCACGCATACATACACAGAAACATACATATATAAATATATAAATATAGATAAATATACAACACCGTACATATACCTAATACATAACTTAAATGGACAATACATATATATTAATAATACATACACAAAATAATTTACAAACACAATAATACACCAGAAAAAGTAAAGAGAAAAAAATAATTCCTTATATGTGATGTCAAATTCTACCGCAGTTTTTTTCGTAACATGTTATTGATTTATAAATATTTATTTGTAGTTACAAGGATCTATAACGCATGAAAAATATTTTGGTTAAAACTGGTGAAAATTTACTTTATCCCCTAGGAACACTTGCCGCGCTGTGTTTGAGAGACACAAGCTATTGCTGTCTTTCCATATGGTGTCCCGAATCCTGTTCCAGGCTGGCAAGATGAGCAACCACGAGTACCTTTTCCTGCTGAAGGGCGGAGTGGTGCTGGACCGATCTGAACAACCTGATAACCCTACCAGTACACCTTGAGTTTCTGATTCAGAAATCCATTTTCTTTTGCCGTATTATCTACGTTTAGTTATGTTCAGCCGTATTGGGCATATTGATAACTGAAGTAATCTGAGTACCAAAGTAATCAGTCTATTTATTATATCGTTTTATTGTTTATTTTATTATTGATGTAACTATTACTCACAGATTGTCATGGAATGGGAGAATAATTCGTATGCAGCTTTTCGAGATTAAAATTAAACGCATTAATACTAAAGTAATTTTAATATGGTTAAGATTGGTTGCCGGACGACTGCTGGGACAACATCACGGAGCTGGACAAACTGCCCGGCTTCCACGGCATCTGTGATACGTTCGAGACCTTCTCCAAGGAGTGGAAGGAGTGGTACCTGCATCCGGAGCCAGAGTCACAGCCGCTCATAGGTCTGATTCAATTATGTTGTGTTACTAATCGTAAATATATGCCAGAAGTAAAGCAATCGACATTTACATCTTCAAGGGTTATAAAAGACTTTGAAAAAAAAATGTCCATTAATTATTTACTATTGAATATATCATCCAAACAAGCTACGGGTAACTCTTTCAAGGTCTTTGGTTTTGTCAGTGATGATTACTTAGGCATGATCATTGTAGGATATATATCGGTATATATATCGGTATTAGCAAAATTTCGTTAGCGGCATACTTTGCTTGTTTGTCAAGGTGAATGGAACGAGATCTGCAACGAGTTCCAACGCATCCTGCTGGTGCGATCACTGCGGGTGGATCGCGTGTCTTCATGTGTGGCGGCGTACGTCGTCAACACGCTGGGACCGCGGTACGTGGAGCCCCCGGTCCTGGACATACGGGTTCGTTGACATTATATTATAGAGAATGAAATAATTGCACACTGATATGATATTTAAGCTTCCATGTGACTTATGTATGAATGTTCTTGAGTTATCTGCGACCGATTAAGTTGTTTTTTGTTTTGGCCATGTAATTTTTCTGACAATGTTATTAATACTTCTGATATTCTACTATCATACTATATTATAACAACAATATGGAAATGTCGGTTGCAAAAATGGCGATTCTTATGAATCAAATGTAAACCCTGAATAAACTGTCAGCATTTTCTTTTTATTTTGCTACTTACAGGCTGCATGGGAAGAGTCTACCTGGAAGACGTCTCTGCTGTTCGTGCTATCTCCGGGCGTGGACCCCACGTCGGCCTTGATTCAGCTGGCCACTGATACGAAGATGTTCGACAAGTTCCAATCCCTTAGCTTGGGTCAAGGTCAGGCACCCACTGCTGCCAGGTAAGACTTTTGACCACCATTTTTATGTTGACTTGCTATTTTGATAAACAAGAACAACTAAATATTGTCTTATTTTTTCCTTTCCATTAAAGTAGTATTTGATATTTAGATATTTTTTTTGTTATTTGACTAATGTATAACAACCCTGTAAATTTAAATGATTCATCCATAGTTTCCGAAATGTCTGTCTATCATAATTTGTCTTGAAATTTTAATGCTACAAATTCTGTCATCTTGTCTATCCCTGGAACTTTCTTTTTTTTACTCCATGAACAATTATAACCCTAATGATAGTAATAGATCTAACGGATTTCTAACTTCATTTCACTTATTACAAAAAAGTATTATGGATCATCGTCAGGATGTTGAGTCAGGGTATGAAGGAAGGTGGTTGGGTGTTCCTGGCAAACTGTCACCTGGCGTGTGTATGGCTCGGCGCGCTGAGAGGGCTGGACAACCCCAAGATACACCCACGGTTCAGGTTGTGGCTGTCGTCCATGCCTGATGATAAGTTCCCTCTCAACATACTCCAGAGGAGCATCAAGATGACCACAGAACCACCTCAGGTATAGATTCCATATAACGAGTGAGAGATACAATCCGAGAACAACAAAAATACGGGTATTCATTCGATGGAAAAAGATACTCTGCTCAACTTAGGGAAAACCTGTTTACAAAATGCCTAACTTTTGTTTTTTTTTTCAAATTTGCTAGAATTTTAGACTTTATATCATAGTAATTTATAACACAGGACAATCGTCTACTTCGATCATATTTTATTTATTACTAGGTCGTCGTTATACTCCTGAAAATTATAATAATTGGATTATGACAATGCTTTAAAAGAAAAGTGGTGGCATTTCAACAAAGACCGCGAATGATTATCCGTAATAAGTAAATATTATAAAATAGTTATATAGTTAGACCTATTCTTATGAAGATGTTTGATGCATGTGAATATTTAGTTTTTCCTCTTCTATATATATATATATATATATATATATATATATCCTAAAATTGTTGTCACTGATATAAGACCCCGCCATTAAGTATCTAACAAGTGTGAACCGTAAGTTCATGTATTTTCTTGTAGGGTTTGAAGGGCAACCTCGTCCGTATATTTGCGAACATCAACGAGGAGAAGTTCGACCAGGCCACCCCCAAGTACCGACGTCTGTTGTTCTGCGTGTCCTTCTTCCACTGTTCCCTCATTGCTCGCAAACGGTTCCGACAACTCGGATATAACGCCGTTTACAGCTTCAATGATTCAGATTTTGAGGTGAACACTGCTATTAAGAATTATTTCCACAGTAAATTGTTATTTTGAAAGACTGTTTGTTGAAGTCTGCTGTGGAAGAAATGTTTTTTGGTTTTGTTGCCAGTGTACATAAACATATGTATAGAGAGAACAATAAATGTAGTCAGTCGGTCAGTTCATTAAAATAAATTGTTTTGTGTGTACTCAGTACTTAAACGTGATTTTTTAGTAAATGTTTTTATATTGAATGATTGCCAAAGAATGTTTATTATCTTGTTCGTTTCTCTCATATTAATCCGGTCCAGGTATCCGATAACCTCCTAGCCAATTATCTGGAAGAGTACGAGGAGGTCCCGTGGGACGCTCTGCGCTACTTATTCTCGATCATCAACTACGGTGGTCACATCACCGACGACTGGGACAAGCGAGTTCTCATCGCATACATCAACCAGTTCTTCTGCGAGGAAGCCCTCGATACGCCCTTCTATAGGTACAGAAAGAGCTATTTTTGGATTTTTTTTTGGTTGTATATCAGAAAAACATCAAATACTAAAATGTGATGAACTGTATTTAAAATAAATGTTTATGGTTACCACTGCTTCTGATATCAGAGGAAGAGGAAGCAAGATACTTCTGCGAAACTTATATTTTCCTATAAACATCTATTACCCTATATTCGTGAACCCTTTATCATTTTAAACACCCATCCAAACAGATGTTCACAGATGAGTCATTTATCTTTCATCACGTGTTTGTTGCAGGTTATCCAGTATCCCAGCTTACCACCTTCCTCGTGACGGTAGTCTGGAATCGTACCGCGACTTCCTGGACCTGCTGCCGGCGTCCGAGCGAGCCGAGTCCGTCGGTCAACACGCCTCCGCGGATGTAGCGACACTCGCACAGGTTCATAATACGAATTCTATACTTTTCATGGACAGCGACATAAACGACAGCTAAGGTTGTTTAACATTACATCTATTAAACATATAATTTAGGACCAAGTGAGATTTTTTTTAGAATATAACTATAGGTAAGCCGCACACATGAAGTAGTTTCTTAATATGCAATATGGAGCGATAAGTAACACGAATGTGATCAAAATCTCACCCATTTAGTTTTCCAATAAAACTATCTTGAACTAATTAGGTATAAGCAATATGTGAAAGCTCGTGATCAAAATGGACAAGAAATAAATCGTCGTATAAATTTTGATACTCAAAGATCGAAATATCACTTGATAAAATTTTTGATTGGTGAAAATTTAAACCTTTGAAGTCATACGTATTTATTGTACCAGATCAATAGTCTGATTATTAAACTATCACTGTTTAAGGACGCTCGTATAATGTGCTCCACGTTGTTCGCCCTCGCCTCCACCGGCGGCGGAGGGGCGGGGGGAGGGGAGGATCAGAAGGTTGGTATTGTATTCAAAATAAGGTTATTTTATAAAAGCAGACATATATTATTTTGTCATCATAGTATTTCTTATACATTTATATATTAATACTGTTATAATGAGTGTATACATATGAGTATCCTATAGGACAGCTGGGGGCTTTCTAATATTTATGCCTTCACAAAAAGTTCAACTGTATGACATGATAGTTATATGTTGTAAAAACTTCTCAAAGGTCGATGAGCTCGCTGCGGAGATGCTGTCCAAGTTGCCGAATCGTATAGACGTGGAGACGACGGAGAGGATGATGGGTCCGGAGATCGTGATGCCCATGTGTGTGAGCCTGCTGCAGGAGATCGGATATTACAACGTACTCATCAACACCATCATCGCCGGCCTCAAGGTGAACATCATCATAGTATGAGAGAGTATATTAGGACACGGTTGTCGAACTTAAATCAACATATACATATAGCTATATGTGAATACTATGAGGTTAGAAGACGCGCAGGATATCACCTTCGTTGACAAAGAGCTTATTTAAAACCACATTTTTTAAGCCTATTTCATGTTGAAGTTCGTCTGCTCCATGTCTTGGAGACGGTTGGAGTCTTGGCAGATGTCATATTAATGGTTTCTATCGAAACTAGACTGTGAGAGCCATATTCTGGTTACTACAGAAAATTGTTTTTGTTGTAGATGAATCTTCTCTTGATTAAATATTTATATTTGTGACTTTGTGTCGATCCCATGACAATCTTTGTGTTCCAGGAACTGCGGCGTGCCATCGAGGGTCTGGTGGTGATGTCGGAGATGTTGGAGATCATGTACACGTGTATCTTCGAGGGCCGCGTGCCGTCCTTCTGGCAGAAAGGTTTTAAATCTATTAATGTTATATTTCACGAGTGAGGTCGTTTCTCAATATAATAATTAATTTGTTATTTTTGTTTTGTCTGTACAGATATTAAGTCTTGTGTATTCTTGTTTTTGGATGGACAGTATTTGTGTGTGTAGGTCGTCCGTCTATCAAGCCGTTGGGTGCGTGGTGTAGGGAGCTGTACCTCCGCGGGGCTCACCTGACGTCGTGGTCCAACGCGCCCCGCTCTCCCCCCACCCTCTGCTGGCTGCCGTCGCTCGTCGCCCCGACAGGATTCCTCACCGCTGTAATGCAGGTGATGACTAGCACAGACACACACTAACAGGCAGTACCCAGTTTGGAATATGAAGCTCTTATAAATAATTTGCTTCGTCGTCATTGGTCCATTAAGGTGACTGAGGTCGATGAAGATAGATGTGAGAAAAGATAATTTTATGACTAATACTTCAGTGACATTTTAATTCTTAAAGTATTAATGTAACTATTAGAACACATAGTTTACCAGCGGGCGCACTGGCTCTGCTGGATTTTAATTAGTCTCCTGTATCGAACCTCCCTATGTTTCGTATCAGACGACAGCGCGCGGGGAGAGCTGGCCCATCGACACTCTGTGCTGGGAGTTCACAGTCATGCCGCTGGAGGAGACGGCCTTCGTCAGACCGCCCAGAGACGGCGGGGTCTATATACGGTGATTATGTACCAATATCAGACAATATTGGACTCTATCTTACTGAATTTATGGTTTAATATTGGTATATATAAAACTAGGGGTTTGTTCCTGGAGGGCGCCAGTTGGTTCCGTAAGGACGGTCACCTGCAGGAACCGCTTCCCATGCAGCTGGTCTTCCCCATGACTCCGATACACTTCAAGCCCATACGAGCCACCGGGAGGCGCTTACGAAGTAATATACATGACTATTTTATACTGTTCTACTTATCTTATTATATGACACATTCCTTCTAAAACTAGGATATAATTAATATGAAAGAGTATTTACTAAAAGCCGCAGGATTATGAATCGCTTTCAAACCAGTTAGTTTCGAAGTATACAGACACTTTATATATATATATAATCTGTAGATCGTTATGTATGTCCGTGTTACTACTACCCTCTCCGCATGGGCGCCTTCGTGGTGGCCGTCGACCTTCACTCGGGCAAGGAGACTTCTGATTTTTGGGTCAAGAGAGGCACCGCGCTGCTTTGCACTCTAGCTACTTAAACCGTTATTTAAAATAAGTTTTGATTTAAACTTAACTATTTAACTTAGTTTATTTATTAGGTGAAGAAGAAGTTATTATTTAGTTCTAATAAAATTTATAATAAATATTGTTTTATTTTATTGTCTTAATGTTTTTGGTAACGACATGCGAGGGAAAGAACATAAATAGGTTTTAACATTTATTTACAACTTAGAATGACTATAAGTAGGCGTACATCTCCAAAATTGAATCTAATACACTCGTACAGCTTCAATGTACGGTCGGAAAAAGACGGAATTATTGTCGACAGTTAACATTAATGAATTAGTTCGGGTGTAAATAGAAATGTACGGTTTAAAAAAAAAGCTCTTAAACAAAATGGCACCTAACGTAGTAACTAACATGTAATACATGAAATAAAGTGACCACAAGCGAGGCGGAGTTTCTAATTGACGATGAAATTGTTTGATATTTCCGAATATCTTGTTTCAAACTTGGATCCGCTTTAAGACAAATATATATCAGTTAAACTAAAAGCTATAAATTCTAAGGTTAAAAGTAAAATAACTTGCTTATATTGTAAATCATTAAATATTACCACAATAATACCTCGCATACTTATTAACTACATTGTTAATTGACTCTGAGCTTCTTCATTTTTTGATTAGTTTCGTTACGTCATTGTTATACAAATAAACAGTAGAAGCTCCCCTATTCAGTCTACAACTTGATTGGTCGTATTCCCAATTACTAAGACTACATTTATCCTCTCGAAGTTAATTTCGTCAAGAATTATCTTTATTATATTTTGATATCAAACAGCTGCTGGCGAGAGGAAGTTTCGGTCATAACTAATAAATCGTAAGACGTTCATCAAACTGCCGGTTTGTCTGATTGGTATCTTCTTGAATGGAATCTTCTCTTAAATCTTCTGTACGGACATCTCCCCGCACTTCTATCATACGCTCCGTATTCGCAGTTCGGTGTGGTGCAGTCGCCCTGTTTCACACAGAATCTGTCTCTTAGTCCGAAGTGTTCCCTCCCTTTAGCGAGTGAGAGACAGTCGCGTTTCTTGTTAACGTCGGGCCAGTCGCACACGCAGCTGCACACGTCGTCCTTAATCCGCTTTCTAAACAGCGTTGGGCATGTGCACCTGGAAGTAAAAAGCAAAAATATATAAGCATTATTAATTTGAATTACAATTGAAGTAGAAGATGCCGGTGAGACCTGGAAATTATATAAATATTTTATTATAATTGTTCTCCTACCTGCGTAGCAGAGGTGGTGACGTTTGTGCTTCGTCTTTCTCCGCTATTGGTTCTTCAGTAGGAGCTTGCCAGTCATTTTGTCTTTCTCTATCTCGAGTCTCTTTTCTCTCTTCTTTTTGTTCTATTCTAGTGCGGGCAGTGCTCTGTAAAGTGTCACGGGAAACGCAAGCGCATCTCGTGTGGTTAAAGAATAGTATCCGGGCTGCTGTTAGATTCTTGTCTGGTTTATTTAACTGAAAATGAAACAATACATATGTTTGATAATGCCCTTGAATTTTTATTTCTTATGTCCAAAAAAGTGTAGAATAATGACTAAACTTACAAAGAATGGTAGTGCTACATATTTTCCGTCTACTGGAGCGCACACTTCAGATTCGTCATAACAGCAACCGGAGTCAGGGGCACAGCGATGTAATTGTACGCAGGGAGGCATATACCTAAAATAGTAACCGATTATTATATAGTTTGGCCATAAAACCTTAGAAGTAGAATGGTTTTCGTGGTGGCAGATATTTAAATACATACACAGTATCAGCAGCCGGGGCCAGTTTCCTGACTGAGAGCCAACGTGGCTGTGGCGTGAGACATTTACCAGCTCGAACAACATTACCGATATTTGCGATCACAGCTTTCCTAGTTGCTACACGTTCCTCGGCCGTGGCGTGCGCTGAAATAATACATACGGGTTTAAATTTAAAAGGACGAATTTCATTATTACTAAATAAAAATACAGTAACAAAACCTTAGGATAAAACTTAACCAAATTAAAGGACTGTACTTGCTATATTTTTTTGAAGTTTTATTGACCTATAATGTTGGTAAGAAAATACAATACAATTATTTAAAATCTTGAGTCATTATGGTACATAAAATATTAGAAGCCGAGGTCTTATTACTTACAGTCATCCAATATCCTCGGTCTCTCATTGGTGGCAGCCACTGGGTCCACTGCGGATACGATAGTGTGTCTGTAGTTATCTAGCCTAGTGATGGCTGATGGGGTCACTCCCAGCAACGGTCTATTCGTGGAACTGGTGTCATCCTCCAAGGGATCCCACTCCTCACCAACGTCGTTCGCATAATCTCCATCACCCTCCTGATCTAGATCCTTTAATATTAAAGTAGCGTTAGAATTATAAAACTGATATTATATTACCTTTCTGATTGACTTTCGAACACTGAAATATTTAATTTATTTATATAATAAAAATGTATGTTAACAATATTACATAGAATCCTTGTAATGAAACAGTTTTACATAATATATATAGTCAGCCATTGGCGTTAGTACCCGGCCTCAGGCTGACAACATAATGCACTATTTGCGTCAGTTGTTCTAAGTCATCTTTAAGCTTAAGTTACAATATTTGTAGTTGCAACTAAGTGCAATTCCAATTTAAGACTGCGCAATCGTAATACCTACATCCGCAACCCTATATAGGCAGGTTCAAAACTATAGCACAATAACATCTTAAGGGTTTTCTGTAATAAGCTTAACAAAATCCTTAATGAAATAAAGAGTTTTCATTTCATTACAAACATTAGGAAATATTCGATGTAGTCATTTCTTTTGAAAGTTGTTTATGAAAGCGAGTTATTAATTATAAATAACTGTTAAGCTTTAGTATTCTGAAAATAGAGTTATTCTAATAAGATCCATATATACGCCAGTGAACGAGATGCCATTCCCGGTAGAGTACTGAAACAATTCCTTCTATAGCCAATGCGTTCACTTTACAAGAATGTTCCAGGAATAGATTCGAACGTCTGTTTCTTTTCATTATGATCGATTTTATTGCTTTAAAGCAACTGGCCATGAATCATTTCCGTTAACCTAAATATATAACCAATATTAAATATTAAATGTTTTATTGACAATCATAATTTATGATAATTTTGATTTGTGTTCGAACATAACAGTGAAACGACCGGTTGTAAAATCTGAATAAAGAAAATGTATTAGGAGATGAAAGTTTAGTACCTACCTTGTACATATGTTGTAATGTATTTATTTTATGATTGAAGAAAGTTTTTGTGTGTGTATGACGAGACTACAAAAAATATTACTCACCCGTCATGCGTAGAGAATGCTAAAGCTTAATGTTTTAGTGCGATATGAAAAGTGCTTAAATGAAAGGAACAAAGCAAATAAACTTTCAAAGATTTCAGATTAATTTTGTCATAAATGTACTGTCGTTTATTTACTAAATGGTTCTTTTATGTGTACAGTATGTTTTAGAAGATCGATGAATTACTAAAGGTCGTAATAATTTTAACACATTCCTAATAATTAATGTTTCTAAGACTAAGATACCTACTGTAATTTCCAGATTGGTATTGTTTTGCAGAATATTAAATATTTTTTACGTTTTTAACATGTTATGTTTCAAAATTAATTTATTAATCAAAAAAGTAGAGAGATACCTGTTTTTTATGGAATATATAGATAAAATCTATGAGTACTGTCCAATTATGCGCAATTTTCAATTAAATTATAAAATTTAAATCTACTTCTGAATGTAACGGAGATAGTTAACAATTATTTAGTGTTTTGAAATGATATTTCTAAACTTAGGTATTATACATTAAATCGGCAAAGGTCATCGTTTTGAGGTCAAAAGGAAAGTGAACAGGGATCAACGCGGTGCCGGGAGGTTATCGCTTGTATCAAATTATGCTATTTACATCTGGTTAAGCTATTCGTCGGTTAAAATATTCTGTAGTTTATAGTAATCTGATTGTATTGTTGTGTGAAGTTTAATTATTTTAGAAAATTAACTTAAATTTTATTATAAAACTAGCATTTTTTATTACTGACTGATGACCTGAAGAAGGTCGCTGGAGGCGACCGGGTATTGTGGCGCGAATTGGGAGAGGCCTATTTCCAGCAGTAGACCAAGAGTGGCTAAATTATGATGATGATGATTTTTTAATATTCACTCCTACGCAACACCTCTTGTATGTGGAGTCTCGTAAAATGCGCCTTATGGTTCGAAAAACATCGTAATGAGTCAATATATCGCTAGAAATCTTTTATATAAATATAAGATAGGACTATCTTGAAATTAAATATTAATATTTCTATACAAAAGCTTTCACTTAGCAACAGAGCCAAGATAAATATTGTATGGAAGAGAATCATTAGTTAATTACGAAATTTAAAATATCTTAGCACTGTTTGAACAAA
>JAAAKD020000002.1:708810-729319 GCA_010014825.2 Danaus melanippus
TAAATGAATACTTGGTAAAGATCTCATTATTATCAATGTTTTAGAGGATGAAATTATGAAAATTGGTATTTTTTTTTCAAACATATTCTGCATACCCTACCCAGAATCTCTGTGCACGCCACTGGTACATATGTATATGACTAATATTCGTATACGATTCAAGAGGTAATTGTCTGTTCCGGCTCAACATTTGGTGTTGCATTTTAAAAGTGTTTATAGGAAAACTGTATATATTGTATATACACATATGAATGTAATAATAATTATAATACATAGATCTATCTAGTTTTATAAGCACCTTTGTTTATTTTATTTAAACTACTGCGGTAATTAAATCCTTATTTTAATATGAGCAGAGTCGAACACGTTTTCCTAGTTCCGGATGATATTTATGTAGTTAAGCTATTATATATTTGTATATAATATCAATAGATTCTTTTAAAGAAATTAAAAGCAGTCACCGTTTCGTCGGACTAGAGCTCTATGTAATCGATTTCGGTGTTGCTCTAGCATTTTTGCAAAACCAAAACCAAAGAATAAAGCCTATATTTGCATAGACCAAAACTATTAACGACCGTTCAAGATTTGAGCAAGAATAAGACTAAGGTTTCGAGATACTAGACAGTTGAAGCTAGGATTGAACACTGTTTCAAGAAGCGGACAGAATGATTTGTTTATGTCGACATAGTGACCCAAAAGAAACAGAAAAAAACTAATGTATTATAACAAGGAGTTCTACTACTAATACTATTTTAAGAAACCGGTTGCCTTTTACCTTTTCCTCTCTCACTTCCACAATCAAAGTCGCCAAGCATCCGCTACATCCCTTATGTTGCAGACGTCCATGGACGACTGACTACCTCCCATCATGTAGGCCGTTTGTTCGTTTGCCACCTTTAAAATAACAAGAAAAAAAATGTTGAAGAAGAAAGTAGGTATCCAAAAAAAGATAGTCGTAAAATAACAGATATTAATGACTACCAGTTTCGCTAAAAAGAAAACCAACACAGCCCGAATATATAAATAAAAGAAAAATTTAAATCAATTAAATTATGAATTAAACACTTATGTTATGACAATAATTTAAAATAAAAAATATATATAAATAAAACTATACAATTACTTAATATATTTTCGATCGTTTTGTCAAAAGTGTTGTTTCTTAAAAGATGACGGTTCTTAATGTGCAGTCTTTGAGTTTATTTGTTCATTATTAAACAGACGGTTTAGCGTGCAAAATCTTATGTAGGTAAGTTAGTTGGTTGGAACACCGGCAGAGTTGCTTTAGGTAGTGCATTCTAATTTCTCATTAATTATTCGCACATTAATTATTTTCTTTAAATTTGACTTCAAAATCAATAGTCAAGACCAATACAGAGAACTTCCTATGTCTTGTCTTATTTTGCGTTTGGGCAACACTCAGTTAAACAGGCAACACTAAGGTCACAGATAATATCAAATGGATTTTATTTTTTGCTTAATATATGACGTAAAGAATTTCTCACTTGATAGTTATTATCTTTATTCAAAATATTCTTTACTTTATTTTAAGTCTCTCTCACTAAAAGTGCATTAATATAATGTCGATAAAAACACGATATTGTGTCATATGAAATAAAATATTATCGACCTTGAAATGGTAAACAAACTTGTATTAAACAGGTTATTTGCATTTTTATATTATAAATTGCATGAAATACAATTATTATATATAATTGACCTAAAAAATGTTTATATTTCTCGAGTAACATGGAATGGTTTTTAATACAAAATTGTAAAAATAAAAATCATTTTATATTACCGTTGTTAATATACATATATATAGTGCTATATTAACTAAATTGTCGACAAAATATAAATAAAAAACACAGTTAATATGGAAAAAAGGAATAAAATTCAATTTATTAGTTTTTTCGTATTATCACTACTTCAAAGTCATATTATAACACGCTGAATCCATTATTTAACGATAAAAGAAATATCAATTGAAAATATCGAGAACTGTGCACTTACTGGCCCAACATTTTGTTTGAATATTTAAATACATTTATCATAAAAACATAAAAGAGTGATATTGCATTAAGAAAAGTATGTTTTATGAAAGAGAATTTGAAAAAGATTTAACGAAAAAGACAAACAGCTAGACATCAATGATGATGGGAATATATTACATTTTAAATTAATGAAATTGAAGATTTTGAGGACATCAGCATTTTCCCGTTGTTATGGCAACACGCACCAACCACGGTTAGATTAAAGTAGCCTTAAGTACATGTTTATCTCTGTGAAAGCTCTAACGGCATCAAATCATGGCTATTGTTCCTAAGGTTAAACTTATGAAGTTCCGTCCTAATTCGAATAAAAAGATATCCTACTTATATTTGCATAACTGTATCTAAAATGAAATAATTCTGGAACTAAACCATATTCTATTATTGGCTAACATTGATTTAGTGTTCAGTTCTCGTACCGAATACAGGTGGATGCCAGTTAGCATTCACATATCTGCGTCGACACTATCATGTGCGATAATTTATGTGAATGTGGTTTAAATTAGAATAACCTAATAAGTGTAAATAAAGACAAATATATAGGAGAAACAAAACCTCATATTTACAATATTTTTAGCGCGAAATCAATTGTACACTTTTTTATAATTTTTCATCACTAATGCTACATTCGCAAGCAACATAGATGTTTGCCTCATTTCCGACTTTTCTATTTAAAAGTAACTAATACACACTTCCCATTTAATACAAACAGTGTATTAAACAGTATCCCATTGTATTAAATATCACCCCTCTTACTTTTGAGTATTAAAAATGAAAAATCTTCTATTTGATTCTCGATATTAATCCATAACCAAGGAAGAAATTATGGCTTTTTAAGAAGATTTTAGCTTTTTAAGTTTTCGCGATAGAAATCTCAAAAATTTTGGATTTTTCAACTCTAACCGCAAAAATACCTTCACAAATCTCATGAAGTCTTTACTAACCAGCGATTGGACGACAAAATAACGTACAAGATAAAAAAAATAATACTTCAATTATTCATGCACAGCTTATTTAAAACTGCTTTTTATTATAAATGAACTAGGTCTCTAGTTAATATCTCAAAAGTCTCAAGAAATTTGAACGTATAGTTAATAAAGCAGAATATAAAAAATTCAATGCAAGGAATCTTGTAATCTTAATTCCGAAACGGAATAACTTACTAATATAAAACTTTTGTGATTTGAAACACTGATTCAAGGAAATTTATTTCTCAATATAATAGGTGAAAAAGCACACACACTAAGATAAAATCCTATTTTAGGACTTGCACATTAAGGTGAGTAGTTAGTACTTAGTAAAGCTAATTTTAGCTCCATATTTTTTGTTTTAACCACTGAATTTTTAATGTTCACTGATAAAGAATATGGTATCATTCATTTTGCTGTACCAAATAGATATTATAAGTCTGTTTTGTTTGGAAGGTTCACAGGCCTTGTTTTCAAATACAATTAAAATTAATTACTATATATAAATTATTATTATTTTATAACGTGAAAGAGTTCAGCCACATACCGTTAAAATATTTTTATATTAAAAAGAAATTAATAATTGTAATAAAACTATTAAATATATGTACATATGTATATATGCATATATGTGTGTGTGTGTGTGTGTAAATATATATAATACGTATGTATATCTTCTTCTTCTACTTGGCAATTTCCCAGCTTAAGCTAGGGTCTGCCTTACATGTTGTGAATAGTTTTGGCTAATTGTTTTTACGACCGGCCGCCTGCCTGACATCAACCCTCTTTGGGAATGCATCAGTGATGTCTAAATACTCTTAAGAAAGTACATAATACGTATGTATATGTAAGTAGGTATATCGTATCATACTTTTTTAATTACTCAATTATTTATTTAAAAAAAAATGATCGGTTGTAACCAAAAAGGTTTTATGGGTAATCTGCCCAAATAAAGATCTGACCAAAAACAAATATACATTTTTGGTTGCACATACGATCTTCTGTAATTATATTCAAGTAGCTTTTATTCGTAAAACTAAAAATAATAAACTTATAAGTTAATGTAGATCGTGTTTTGATAACAAAAAATGATGTGGTGATATTTTTTTCTGATTGTACAAAAAAATATTAAAAATTCTGCTTGTTGGAGTTGTGTCTCTAAGGTTTATTCTTTAACTAGCTATGTCCGCGACTCCGTTCTGGAATAGTTATTTCGGGCATCATATTAATTTTTGCAAATAACCTCAGCTTTATAAATTAGAGCCACAACTTTGTCCGCGTCAATTTAAGTTTTTAAAAGAATAAAATTTGTTTAAATTACTCCTGCGTAAATTATATTTTTAATTTTATATTCTTGTGGCAGAAGAACATATTGGTTTTCTCCGCAACCCCATCTTGACAACGCGACGTATAATTGGCCGTGCGAAAAGGTGTCTTGACTTAAATCGAGTCCTACGAGTTTATTTTTGCCCCTGTGATTTATTAATTGTAACGGCGAATCTTAACGGGAAATTGAATTCTTTTAAATTTAAAAAGTAAATCATTTGGAATCATAAGCACTGTTTGAGCAACTGCTAGACCAGTCATAACTATTGAAACGATCCCGTTATTGCGCAGATATTTGATATGAAGTCGGGTCCCGTTCCGTCAATTATGTGCTTTAAGATTTCTGAGCAAAATTATTAGGGCACCTGTTTTAACTTGAGAGAATATGGGGAAGGCCACTTGGTTGCAAAGAATTAAGAAACTCTTATGTGTAATCGACCGCATCTTCTTGATTTATTACATTATCAATAGATGAGTAGGTAGCTACATATGTCTCCTGGAAGTTTGCTTTAAATTAGGTCGTTAATTTCGTTCACACTACTGTTTTTGCCGCCAATATTACCCTTTGACACATGCATTAATGATCTTTATTTTATATTTCGCTAATTTCAGGGTAAACTTTTGATATTAGGTCCTCAATGTTACTCACTTTTTTTTTCCTTAATAGCGATCGCTTTAAATTTTATTTTCAAAATGAGATACTTTCCCCTCTCCCATTAAAAGTAATTTTGAAGGAAAAGTTATACAACCTCCCCCCAAATGTGCTCTCATATTTATAGTTAATTTTAAGATGTTAACAAACATCCATAATGAGGAACTTTTAAGGTAAGACTTTACAATGTCTTCTCTAGTTCCCCTTACTATTACTGGTAAATTTGTTGAAAGTCCCCAGCAAACATAACAGAAATTCCACCCATGATTTTACACAGCTACTAATATCTCTAAGAGCCTATCTATCTATACCCTCTACATGAGCTCTGTGGATCATGGTATATTCGTCCCAGTTTATTATACTGAAATCTTGTAAACTTTTCCCAAAAGACCATTTTTATAGTATAGAGCACAACCTATCTTTCTGTAAAGAAACAGTTAGGGGCAGTTCAATAGTGGAATGAGCTGTGCGTCCACCCGCTAATAAAGTTGCAGCAATACCCGAAGACGCTACTGAATACCTAGCTTTCCCTGAGACCTTAGTTTTGCAAGTATGGGATTAGTTATAAAAGTCTTGCCGGTGCCATTTGGAGCATAAAAAATATAATTTTCGTTCACTAAAACGAACACTTCGCATAACACAATTATATGCGGTCACCTGGTCATTATCTAATTTTGAGTAATATAGTCATTTAAATAATTTATATCATACAGTTTTCGTAACGCTATTTCCAACAGATCCAGATGATTAAGAGAATCAATCCTTTTTGATACAGGAGCCCAAAATCAGTTAGTGATTTATCGCAAACCTCATGAATTTTATTTTCAATTATGATTAGTCCATCATTGTAAGTATATATCATCATTATATTCTAATGTCACATCCTGATTCTCATTACGGATTCTGCTTAATTGATCTTCACATAAAGCATTACCAAATTTATTCTAAAATTGTAAGGAGTCAGATTTTTTGGCAAAATATAAAGATGATGCTAAATAATTCTCCTAATTTTGTGGTTGGTTCGGACATGACAGCATCTAACAGTGTGTTTTGACAATATTCATCTCTCTCCAGTAAACCTAACTCCTTGCAAGTGCCATAAGTTTGGCAAATAGCGCCATTCACGGTCCTCAGATGTTCAAATGACATTGGACAGCGAACATGTACATGCAGTAACATTCTAAAATAAAACCATTCAGTTTCAGTGGGATGAATGTTGTAGATGCGGTCAAAAGTTGTGTCTTTTTTACACTGGGATATCCTTCAACATCTTTCCCACGTCTTCTTCTAGAAAATGAATCTCTTTCCCATACGTAATACTGGGGTACTTTGTGACATAACAAAAGTTTGTGCAAAATTTACACTTCTGTAAAGATCAAAGAACGCTGTAAGTGTCGTTGACGAAGGATTATGAATCCCGCACCAACCATGTCATATATAGGACCTTGTTTTTTGTCAGGTATTTCAGCCGATATGATAGCATCTATCGAATCTGGTTGTACTTTGTTAACCAGCCACAATAAAATGTCAACGTGAAGTAAACCCCTTTTCTGCCATTCTATGCTATAAACAAAGGCTTTCGATGGTCCAAAAATATTTTTCTTCGTTAGTAGGTCTAACATTTTTTTGGGTTTTAAATGAAATACTCTAATAACCAAATCATGTCTGTCGAAGGAATGTTCATCGGGTAATAAGTTATTTTTTATTTCCGGCCATTTGAAGTTACATGTAAATGTAATGTAATGGTCTTTCAAATTTCCTGACATACGAGTATCTAAAGGCATCTTGACTTTTTTCGTTCATGTATCTGGGGGATCCTGTAACTGATGACGGAAATGTTAAAACTGTTTATATTGCATCATTAATCACGGCACCTTTTAAATGAATATACTCTTCTGCTCTAATTTTTTTTTTGATGAAGTCAAGCTTCTCAGAAATCATTTTTGCAGCCATATCAAATATTGGTTGAGTAATTGTTTGAAATAATATATACTGTTAAAGTCATTCATTTTTCTTCATTAAATAAAAACTTAACCAAACCGTAACTCGTAATTAAGAAAGAAACAAACGTAAGGTTAATAATTAGGAACCTCATTAATTTTACCTTTATTAAAAAAAATATTGTATTCATAACTTTATTTGAAATAATAATAATTAAATAATACCTTTATATGAACAATTTTAAATAATTACCGTCAAACGTAAATAAGTTAAACTAACTGTATGCTTAAACTGAAACCTAACCTAATAAGAATAATTTGTATGTAGATGGCGCCTATTTACAAGTAAAAACAACAACAAAACAAAAAAGTGTTAATTAATATTATTAAAAGGAACAAAACACTATCCTTAAAACAAACATGCTATAGAGAAAACTTTGACAACTATTTACAATTAATTATCTACACCAAAACTAAAAAAAAGGGTTAACAATTGTGTAATTATAAGAAACAAAATATTACCCCTAAAACAAAATGAAATGGTATTTAGAAAGTATTATTACACGACGATATTATATGACAAAAACAAATAATGCTGCATTCAGAAGGGAGCTGACCGCTCGTGTCAGCCGCACTAACAATAATACTTTCATACATATTTTTCTGGTTTCTTTAACCGTTTTCGCAACACAGGCAACGGAAGCCCTAAAAGATGAATAATTTTCCCCATTCTTTCACATTTTCCATTGTTTCTTTTCTCCTGTTAGTCGCCGCGTGATGTTATATAGCCTAAAGCCTTCCTTGAAAAAAGGTCTATTCAACACAAAAAGAATTTGTCAATTCGAATAAGTAGTTCCTGAGATTAACGCTTTTAAACAAACAAACAAACCCTTCAGCTTTATAATGTTAGTATATATAAGGACTTTGAACGGAATACTATTCTTTGATATTTATAACGATACATATTTATATGATTCAGTTTCAATCAATCTTACTTTTTTGTAATCTTTTTTATAATTGACATTTTATAACTTATTATGAACGTCGGCTGGCACGAACGAGGAAGTACCCGCTCTCACAGAATATCGGTGTGATGTAGTTGTTAATGGTTGATATTCGTCTGATGAGTGAGAGCGCCGGTTACCCTTTCTCTTTTCCCAACCTTTCTTCTCTTCCCCAATCAAGCGTGAGGGGCATCCGCAAAACGATGTTGTGGATGTCCATCAGGTAGGCCGTCTGCTCGTTTGCTGCCTTTAGCATAAAAAAATATAATTAATAAGACAGTATTGTAAACTAAATGAAACTATTTTTTCGAATAACTACGAGATTTTTACTACATTATTTTCACATTTTCTTGAAATTACTTTTTATCAATTATTTTTATCAAAATAATGTTTTAATATTCGTATTGTGAATTCAAACATCAAGTTAACAACATAATTTTTGTAACTGTAATTGATATCAAAGACTTGTCTAAGATTTAAACACATCACCTAGCATTCCAATGAGTATGATTGAAAATGTATTTTGTAAAGCAGTATAAATTGTACCAGAAGTTTCGTCTACTTCACAGCAATTGCGATCACGGGCAGATGAATCGAAATTGTCTATCAGTCACTATTCTATTGTCATCTTCCGCAAACGACTTTTTTCTTGGAGTACTGCTCTGGTTGCACTCAGAAAAATCTATGTCTTGATGTGTGGTAATGTTGTCAGGGGTATATAATTTAATATTTTTGATAAGGCGATCCATAATTTCAGATTATGCTAGCTATATTTTCTATTGAAATTGGGATATTTTTTAATTTCATTAGCCTCGCTTAATCTTCGTATATAAGGACAGAATCCTTATGGTTGCATATCTTTGGACGGCTACCTAACAGCTCCTTTCGTTTCGTATGCCCGTGACAATGGCCAGTGTATTTGCCATGGCCATGATGGCCATTTGAGACGGGTTACATGTAGAGCTATAGGTTGCGTCGTGAAATCCTTGAAACATACTTTTATCTGTTAAAGCTAGCAACCTTTACCTTTTTCTCTCATTAATAATTTTAGAATATTCGATGATATTATAAAATTTATTCCGACTTCTGTTTTATTTGGATATGTTTTATATAAAATTAATTAATTAATATTTATGACTTACTTTACGCGATAATTTATAACGAAATAATTACGTCTTATTAAATATTTAATTAAAGACGACCAAATATAGGGACATTATTTGTTTTGTCTTCAAATCAGATGCTAATTAATGTTTTGTTATCTTAATTTTTTATCTATTGTTTGTATGTTTGTGTGATATTTCTTTATTTCTGATTATAAACTTGTAGAACAACATTGCAAATCAATATATAGACACGACTATAACTCAGGAAAATGAATTATTACTGAGCAATGTTGTGCAATACGAGATTATAATGGATTGTTTTTTTATGTTTCCATTCAGAACATATATGTATGTATATTTGGTATAGTTTGATACATTATTTTGTTCTCAAAGACCAAGTTTTTTGTTTGATATTCCTGTCTGACAACTGTGGATGCGTTATTCGCTTCGCATTTCTGTTATTTGACCAGTATATGTTTTATTTCCTTAAATCAGTGTGGTTTTAATAATTTATTCAATTAAAAAAATAAGTTGTCTCATATTTAACATTCAATTGTTTTCACCGTCAGCTATTAGTGACTTAATAAATTTACAAGTTTTAAATAGAGGAGAAAACGCTCGTTTTAATCGAATAAAAATATTCCATCATCGATATGGTAAATAGTTTCCGTATATATGCTGTTAGCATTCGTAAAATAAATAAAATATATATCGATTAAATGATTTTTAATTGAAATGTTCATAAAATATGTTATCCGAATCTTTTATTCGTGTTTTGAAAGGTCTTGTTAATTTGTAGGTCAACGTAAGTGCCCTAGGTTTTATTATTTATATACGTTTATGTATTTACATAATGTATGTCTGTATGTATTCCTTTTTGTTCGTCACTATACATCTAGGATCGAAAAAAAATGTATTTTTTATCATCTCTGTGTGATATAATTTTTTCTTCTTGATAAGTTCTTATTATCAAAATATATGCATCAAATCATAGATAGTAAAATGTTCTTAACAAACATTAGGCAAACAAAGGCAAATCTTTATATTTTTTACTGCTGACGATGTTTAAGACGACTTATTTTTTTATTTTTACATCATCTTCATCAAAATTATTTGACATCTGAAAGGACAGAGGGACCAAATTTCTATACCATAAAGTCTTATAGACAAAGCCTATTATTGTGGTTATACATTTTATTATTTTGTATATATATTTATTTACAATAATACCTGTAAATATACATACGCGCTCTATCAAAATCTGGACAAAAAAAAAGTGCCCTGTTGGATTCTTTTATGTGACGTATTTCAGAATAATGACGTCATTCATGCCCTTCGTTTCTCGGACTGTTATTGTTTATTTTCACAAATCACACTTTTCACACGATCCAGCCAACTAGAACCAGATACACGAGTAATTGATGTTAATCATTTTTAATATAAGAACCTAGCTTTTATACAGCTTTGGATATTCAAGGAATAGTTTAAAATAATTTTAAAGGCAAATATCATAGATTTTAGTATAGTAAAAAATAGCTTATAAACAAACGCCGGAACAACGAATAGTTTTGATCATTACATACATAAGTTACAACGCGAGTAAGCATTAAATCATTTTACATTAATTATCTTTAATTAGAATCTTTTTAGATAATGTATTGACGTTAAACAAACACAACAGGACTTATGAATGTTAAAAAAAATAACTTAAAAGAAAATTTCGCCCCACGTTAAAACAACTAACTGGTTTAAAGCATAACCATTTTATTAACAGCCGCGAACCGAGTGTATCGTACACAGCCTGGAGCATTGGACACAATAAACGGTGAGTTTAAAAATATAGCTTTTGTCAAAAGATAAATTACGCAATGTGAATATTAACATATCTAGAATAATTGTTTTGAAATTCAACATCATATTACGATGTTAATAATGCATTTGATCATAAACTATTTTGTTTTTCTTATCCTGAGCTTTTTATAACAATGATTGCCGTTAAAACGTTCCTTTAAAATTGTTTTGTATGTTTAAATAATAATGTTTGTAGGATGTGTACTTTGTTAATATTTGAATTCTTCAATTAATTAATTGTTCAAATCCGAAGAAACATAAAACTGTAGTGAATACTTTATCGTCTACCAAAAACTTTTATGAATGACAGACATTAAAACAGTCAGTTTTGATTCCAACATGCGATTTTACTCACGTGTTTTTAGTGAAGGGTCCTTTTCTTTTGTTCTTCATTAAACCTTAATATTCTGTTGTAATTAACTAAATGTATTGATTCCTCTGATATGATGTGCAGTTCACAGTGATTACACATCATTTTATATAACTTAAGTATTCGTAATACAAGTAATAACGATTAAAATTATATATACAGTAAAACTACTAGTTGTTAGTAAAAGACGTTACATTGTTAAGTAATCTGCATCTATGTTGGACTTTGGTCGAATATATATATGGATCCATTGTAAAATAACTATCGTAAAACTAAAAGCGTTTAGGACACGAGAAATGCAGTCGCCAAAAGTTAAGTGCAGTAAGAGATGTTATATTATATATTCAATATTATATGCAATTGTGTTTCATTATTTTTAGAATGTGTTAGGATGCGGTTTGGACCAGAAATAACACAATAATACACATCATTAATTGCCTGAACTTAATATTTAAATTTTTGACCTACAATTAACAGAGCCTTATTCCTTGATTTGTGGAATGCTATCTTACAAGAAGCAGAGCGTAAGATTATAAGACCGAAATATGTACAAGATAGCTCTAAATATATTATATTAATCTACATATATATGTTTATAGATTTGTAGTTCAAAAAAGTGTTTAACATTGGCATTAAACCTGAATTCTTTTCAAGTACCTAATACGAATTACGATTACGAATTACGATATTTATATTCTAAACGTAACTAACTTTACTAGTAGCATTAAAAAGAAACAAAATATGTATTAACTATCGTTAAAAGGATATCGAATTTCAAAGTTTTGGCTTCCATTAACGATCGCCAATCAATGTTTAACGACATCAATTGCTTTAACCCTGTCATAATAAAAAGTTTAACAAACAATACTGTGTGTACATAGAACATTACAAAAGATTACAACTTACAGTTTTTACGATGTTTTAATTTTATGTTGGTTATATTTTTTAAAGTATTTTATGTTTAATATAGGAGTGTAATAAAATTAAGTAATACATAAGGAAAACCCTTTAGTTGTGACCGAGTCTCGATAAATATAACGACCTGTTGATCAAATTGCACCATTCTAATGTGAATTTAATAAGCTTTCAACTTAAAGAAGCACATAATTCTCTTGAAAAGAAATTATATATAAAAAATATGTTAAAAATCGATCGCAATATGAGATTTTTACATATATAGGATCTCTTTAATATTTATTTTAAACGCAAATATAAAATTAATTTGTCTGTTAATCAAAAAAAATGTACTAACAGAAAAATTTTTTTTTTTCGGATCTCTTTCTGTTCTTACTTACAAAATAAAAATATCGTCTAAAAACTAAGTATACAGCTATGATCTCCAATAATTTTTAGAGCTTAAATTATATCTATATATAGAAATGATATATTTAGATATAATGTAAAAACGTTTTAATTATTATTATGAATGAATTATAATATATTAGTATAACTCACCTTTAGTTGATATGTATTTTTGCTATAGGATTGCTTTGTATGGACTTCAACATTATATAGTTCATTTATTCATTAAATGAGAAAGATTCTCCTACTTGATCTGCTTTATAAATGTATACCACCCTTTATGCAATTGTTAATAGAATTTATTTAAAAAACTATTTTTGTTTATACTTCCAGTTACATTTGATACTACAAAGAAGGTTTTTTTAAAAACTACGTAAATGAAAGTGACTCAAGGTATCAGCCAACTTAACAGATTCGTTGGTATATATGACCTCATTAGTGATTATTCAAGTTTTAATTTTTTTAATATGTTATTAATAAACAAGTCAGGTTTCATTATCATGCACAACACGTCCTTTTCATTTGTATTTATTATTTTTTTATATATCTCAATGAATTTTGTAGTGCATCTCACGTAACTTAGATAAGCATTTGGAGGATTCGTATAAGAAATGTCAAAATATATTTTATCAATAAAATAATATGGAATTATTATTTTCTAGACCCAAATATATGGTTTGATAGTAAATTCTCACCGGTTCTACAGTCCAGGACTGCATTCTGAGCCAGTGACTTCCTTGTCAATAATTAATCATAGTCCTTTGAGTATTTGACTATGCAAGTCACTTTGCTTAAAATATTTTATATTCTTTGACCCAGGAAATGTTTTTTATTATAATGCAAAGTGCATGTTAAAGCATCGACAGATTGTTTAATTGCTTGCATTTTGATCGTTAATTTTTTTTTTAATAACCTGCCATTAAAATTGCTAATTGTTTAAATGTTTGGGCTGATGTAACTGACCTTTAGCGAGCTTGGGACGAAAACAAAAGTCTTACTTTTATATATTTGTATCTAAAACTAAATTATTACAGTTACAAATATATATTTAGACATTAAAAAGACTAAATAAAACGTTTCTGAGCAAAACCATTTTGTAAGTTTCTATAAATGATTGTTTGTATAATGTATTCCATCTCGCTCGATAAACTTCCATATTAGACTGTGCTTTATGAGCATTTCAGAAAAATCTTAGGGACGCTTGCAAATTAAAAGGAAGAACTAGTAAGAAAGTAAACAGTTTAAATAACAAAATAACAATAAAATTTTATTAAATTACATGAAACAAGTGGAAAGAATTTTCCTTGATAAAACAGTTCCACTGTATATAAAACGTGACTATAACGAAAAAGTTCCCTTTCAAATGAAACAATGGTAACACCTATTTTCAGTTGGTACCATATTTTGTTTGATATACCTTTAAAAATACCAATTATGGAACCCATATCGAAACAATTTACATAGAAAAAATTTGTAAAATAATATCATTAGTCTTTAAAAAAAAGCACTTCAAATTCAAAATTAGTTTACGTCTTATTTACGCTTAATATTTCAAAATGTCTTATTAATAAGACATCCTGAAGTGTTCTGCGTGTCATGGACAAAGTAAGTTAAAAATATAATTTTCATTTATCTATAAATACAATAATCTATGACAAAGATTGTTCGAGTGTTCCATCGGAATTGCGCAACAGCCTTCTCCCGTTCATATATACTCAACACTTAACGAAAGATTAATATTATTCTTATATAAAACGGTTTATTTTTTTATTTGTCCGGTTGCTTGTGGATTTTTGAATCATATAATATACTAGCTGACCCGGCAAACGTTGTTTTGCCATATAAATAATAGGGGTTGGTGATAAAAAAAAGTAGAAATTGTGGGTTGTGTGTGTTTTTAATGCCACATTATAAAAAAATAAAAACAAATAAATTAAGAGTGAACAACTCTTATGACTTAGGGGTATGAAAAATAGATGTTAGCCGATTCTCAGAGCTACTCAATATGCTCACAAAATTTCATCAAAACCGGTCCAGCCGTTATGCAGGAGTTCTCTGTCTAACACAGCGACACGAGAATTATATATCCATAGATTATCTAAGGTTTTCAGAATGATCCAAATAAAACATTATCTTAGTAATTTGTGCTTTTATATCGGTTACTTAATTAACATAGATATATCAATCATTCAATGGAGCTTTTTTTCTTAAATGTATATTCAATATTGTAGTTATTTGTAAATTAATCTTAACTTTGATTGACATTATAATAATTATGTTTTGAAATTATTTACATTGCCATTATATATTGACGGTTTTAACATCTTGTGTTGAAAAACTTTGAATGAAAACGTGCTACTTTCAGTGTAGAGTACTGTGTTACGATAGAAACTCGTACTAAGTAGTTATAATACCAATGTTCTGTTTATGGAAGACCGTAGAAGTTAGTAAAGTAGTAATTAGTCTCCTTTTTCTTCTACCTGGCAATTTCCCAGCTTTAGCCAGGGTCTGCCTTACATGTTGTGAATAGTTTTGGCTAATTGTTTTTATGACCGGCCGCCTGCCTGATATCAACCCTCTTTGGGAATTAAAGTAAAGTAGTAGTTAGTATTGATGTAAATTACACAAGTGGTTTAGTAACCAGATTAATTTGATTATAAAAACGGTGAATGTCTTAATTATATTTAAACTCTGGACTAATCATTACTAAAATATATTTACGAAACGAAAGCACTTAAAACTATTTTCAAACAGCTAATTTCGGTTTCAGTAAACCATAATGAAATTTTAATATACAATCTGATATATGAGAACATATTATACATAAAAAATACGAGTAAAGTAACAGCCATAAGCTAGTATCATGTTATCATAATATTACTTTCCTTCGCAAACTCTGAAAGTCACGCAAATACTTGATATAAATTATATTATGGACCACGTTCAGTCCCTTTGTGATGATCTAATAATGTATTAGTCGTTGTTGGATTATAAAGTTGAGTGGACATTATTTATAACGAAGGTAAGAAAACACGCGATGTATTATTAAAGGAAAGTCAAACATATATATACATATATATATACTAATATTAGAAAGAGGAAAGATTTTTATTTTTATATGTAACGAATAAACTCAAAAAGTACTAGACCGATTTTAATAATTCTTTTTTTCTTTTAAAAGGTTACAGTTCCCTTTAAAAATATCCTTTTTCTAACAATAAATAAATCCCAGGGACAAACTTTTTCCATAGTTGGTATCAACTTAAGGAAAGAGTAGTTTTCCCACGGGCAATTGTATGTGGCAGTTTCTCGAGTAGGATCTCATGAAAATCAATACGTTTTGTTGCCATCAACAAATACCACAGCCAACGTAGTGTACAGGGAGGCTTTAAGATAAGCATATAATTTTCTTCTAATTTAGTGATTCATGATCGTTTTAATTTGCATACTTATAACTTAAATATCTGTACCTATTTTTGTCTACCCGCGCGAAGCCGAGACGGTTAGATAGTATATATATATATATTATACATACTAATCCTTTTAGATGCTTCCACGGAAATCTTATTTTTATACACATTATAATAATTAGTACTAAGGGATACTTTTTCAGACGTAATGAGCTTATAAAGCGTGATACCTGATGTTTATAGGGTTCCGTAATTCTATCCATAAGTTCTTGGAAATTGACATTTTTATCCGTCACTCAATCTAATAACATCCTTGACGTAACGAGGTGAAATTAATAAAAAATACTGAGGTCTGCTACTTCTTGGAACGGAAAAAATATTAAACTTATACCTGAATGCATCCTACTCAATGTTTTTCATATATTAAAGCTCCCAATTTGCTAAAACCTACCGACAACTTTCCCTTGACCTAATCAATCAATCAATCACTGAATTTTGTTCCGAGTAATTCAAATTAATTTTGGTTAAATCATGAGATAATTAATTATTTAATTTTGTTTATTACATTTATGTATTTAATTTTTTTTTAACCTGCTTTCGGATATTTGGTACTATGAATATATTATGCCAATAAATTTAATATGATTAATCACGAGAAATGTTATATGAAAAAAGAGTAAGCAATTCGTTTAATTAGATCAGAAAAATTTAAATGAAACTAATATTTTTCGGATTATACTACGCGACTTTATTTTTGTTTAAAACTACATACTACCGACGATTCGGCTACTTTACAGTAACCGTGATCACGGGCAGACGAGATGTGAATCATCACGGTTGCTGAATAGTAGCCGAAACGTCGAGAGTATGTAATTTTTACAAGACGAGACGAAACCTCTTAGCATTCAATGGATTCACCGTGCGGGTGCCGGGTCCATTGCGTTGCAGGGAGAGGAGCTTCAACATTGCTTGGGACTTGCGACCCAGGTGTAGGTTTAAGGGGCTCCTATCTAACGCGCGTTAAACGCTCACCTCCACTGTCCAAGCTCCTCTCTCTACCTAACCAAATTTGAACGGAACCTACTAGGGCTGCCTTCGAAGTACGTTCCAAGAATGTATTAATGTGAGTTCTGGACAGGCCCAAGTCTTTTAGTAGGTTGTAGAGAGATTTCGCTGTTATACCTCTCGCTCCAACCTCTACCGCGTACAAATCTACGACGAACCTACTTCGAGTGAGTTCGTTAGTGAGCTCGTAATATTTGTTGACCTCGATGGTATGGTCTTTGGGGATGTTGGTTTCCCAAGGAACCGTAAGCTCTATCATCACAACGCGCTTTTAATTTCGCGAATATAAAAATATGTCCGGTCTGGATGACGACGCACAAATATAGTCGCGTAGTATATCCGAAAAATATTAGTTTCATTTAAATGAATAAAACTAGCGAAGATCTTAGATCTTATTAAATAAGAATCATTTGAAAATTTCAAATCTTTCCATGACTCGAGAATGTAGACAGGCTTTCATTCCTATTTTAATTCATAGTTTTGACTTGTTTGTTTATACTGTGTTATGTTATAATTCTAAATTCTTGTTTGTGGAGCGTATGTCGGTGTTGACGTAACCAAGAATAGAATTATTAAAAATATTACATTTATTGTGTGAGAAATAAATAATTTTGAATATTAAACATCGATGAGCTTTAAATTGTGTTGAACCAAAATTAAGTGTCTTTTCTACTACAGCTCTTTAGTTTTGTAAAAATTAATCCTCATTTTTTTAAATCACTGTGAAAATGACGAAAATAAGAACACTTCATTTACGACATTGGTCAAATAACAAGAATAAATGCATGATTACACCAATAATAATATTTTAATGGAATGTGTTGTATTTTTATATAACAATGTAACATAAAAATATTAAATACCGACAGTCTACATTTATAGATGATAGAAACGTCCAAGATATAATTACATCCATGAAAGCGATCGAGATAAACATAAAAAAGCGTAAATAAATACAAACAAAGTATTCATATAAATAATATTATTTAAACTTAAAATAATATCATGAAATTAAATTTTATTTGATAATAATTAATTTTTATAATAAAAAAAAACATTAATTGCCTACTTTATACTTTAAATTAAAGCGATAATCTTATAGCGGTGATTTCGACGTGTTGGTACATTGATATGGAATAATTAAAATTAATTTACAAAATTATGAACAACCTATAAATAATATAAAATCATTATTTCTTCAATAATAGGTTATTTGAAAGACTCAGAAGTTATATAATCTTTTTTTGGCAATTATAAAAAAAAAGTAAATCCGTGTCCAGTCAATTTCGTCTTGACAGATGACAAGAAGCTTGTCATCTGTCAAGATGATTTAAATAGACATGTCGGTTTTAATTATATGAATTTATACCCAACTAATGAAAGTTTATACCTGTATCTTATTTCTTAAAATCATTTTATTTCTTAAAACTGAACTAATGACAAAATAAAAAAATAAATTAAATTAATTGGCTGATAATCATCGTAGTTTTCAAAATTTCGTGTAATAAAAAAACTCGTCTGGATTTATTTACTGTAATAGTGAAAGACAAATCGAGACGAAACTTCATCGTATCCCATGATTAACCGTGTGGGTGCCGGGTCCATCGCTTTGCAAAGAGAGGAGCTTCAACAGTGCCAGGGATTTGCGACCTAAACGCTCACCTCCCACTGCAAAGCTCTTTTCTGAAATGTGAAACGAACTTACTAGGGCTGCCTTCAAAGTATGTTCTAAAAATGGATTGATGTTAGTTATGGACAGGCCCAAGCCATTTAGTAGGTTGTAAAGAGAGATTTCGCAGTTATACCTCTCGCTTCCACTTCTACCGCGTACAAATCTACGACGAACCTATTCCTAGAGAGCTCATAATACTTTTTGACCTTGATGGTATGTTCTTTAGGAATGCTGGCTTTCTAAGAAACCGTAAGGTCTATCAACACAAAGCGCTTTAAAATTCGTGAATACAGATGAGTGTCTGGTCTGGACGACGCACTAATATCCTCTGGGATTTTGTATTTTTCTTATACTTATGCATCATTATAATCTTATCTAGAGCCGCTTTAAGGATAGGGCTTGACGTTTGGTTTTATAATCCTAGTGCTTTCTCTCACAAAACCTAATGGCGTGTTTGTGATTAATTCATTATGTGCTCTGGCTACTGAAAAAGTAACCACTTCACGTATGATATCTAGAACCCTATCGTGACGACGCGAGTATTGACCTCCATCCAGGAGTGCCCTACATCCCACCAGCAAATGCTTAGCAGTTTCAACTGCCACTGCACAGATATAACAAGTTTATTCAGACCCTTACCCGATCTTACTAAATTACTATAATATGGGATAATCTTTTGAAACGTATTGATATAAAATTTTAGCAGTTCTAGCGACCAATCGTGAATTAAGGTTAAATTTAATAAAATTCGAAAAGTTTAATTGTCAACCTCAAATGTAGCAGGTTTTTGAAAGCGTGCCTCAAAGGATCTTATGCAACACTACGTTATATAACTAAATTTTATATTTACACAACATTGAGGTGTGTAATAATTTTAATATAATAATTAAATTAATTTACGATGTCCGAGAAATATTTTAATTTCTTTCGTTGTAAAGTTATACTGTTTATCAATTTCGTCCTTGTATTAATATACTCTTATCTTTGTATAAAAATGTTGTTCACTTTAATAGGTATGCATTTATTAAAAAGCAAATTACGTAATAGAATTCTTTATGACATGATTACGGTAATTGAGTAAGGTCCGGTAAATTTTAATAAGTACATATTTCATGAAGCTTCGGTTGTCATATGTTATGGTTTTATAAAAAATATATATTAAAAACTATATTTTATATCTTTTTAAAATTTTATTTTTTCATTACTTTTACGCATGATAATGTAAATGTGGATACACGAATGAAAACCTGCAGACTTTCTGTTTTTAGTTGCACGATGTAAACTGGTTGTAAGAATATATTTACGTTTCTGTGTCCTCTTACTAAATTCTCTCTACATCCTTAGTGTGCGTTTTCATCATCAAATCAGTAATTACATTGGCATACATTTTTAAACTGATTGAAACTTAACGGGTTTTATGCGACTTGAACCACCTGAGTTTGGATTATAAACGAAACGTACGTGTGGTCCAAATAACATATCATTGGTGTTTATTGACTTTATACAAAAAAAAACTGGGTAAACCAATTAAATTTAATCAGGAGTTTTTAATAGAAAGAGTAACAAACAAGTACACATACAACTATTTATATTGATCTGAATAAAGTTCCGAGTGTATGATGTTAGAAAGATAAAATTATATTTTTATATGTTACACAACATAATATTTATTTATTTATTTATTTATTTATTTATTTGAAACACCATCGGCATATTCACAATAACACTTATGTAATAACAGTACATGGACCAGTGCAGTGTGATACACCACTACAGGCATTTACAGCACTGT
>JAAAKD020000002.1:753667-766091 GCA_010014825.2 Danaus melanippus
AGATCAGGAAAGTGATTTGCGACATCCAGTACCGGATCCTCTATGCCCTCGAACAGCCAATTCCTGACCGGTGCTGTCAGGAACAGGTTGTCGTGGAACATCCTCATGAAAACATCCACGGGCACCTTCAGTAACGGATGCTGGTTGCGGAGGACGTAGGCTACCGTCTGCGGGAGAGGTTCGTAGAACATGACCTTGACATAACTATTATCCATCACGTGTAATAAGTAAGTCATAGATAGAAACACCTCCAATAAATTAATGGCAACATGAAATTAATGGATTCTTCGGTTTCATCAAGATTGTATTCGGATAATCAGTTTTATTATCTGGTGAAATAGCAATTGTCCAACATGTTATATCTTTTTAAGTGTTTAAACTAAGCCAGTTTGCTTTACCCTCGTGGGTCCACTTACCGCTATAATCGGGTTAATGCTGGTGATGACGTCATCGAGGGTCCCATTCGACATTTCAGGCTCATAGAACCATGTTCGTTCGTTGTAGAAGGTCACAGTCGAGTTGTCGTTGAATGTGATGTTAACCTGTGATTAAGAAACGACGTACAAACGAGCTGTTCTATATTTCAGTTTATAAATTTGACTGTTTGTATGACAGGAACCGCCGGGTAGCTGCACTAGTACGGGATTATAAAAGTGAAGTTCTTATATTCACTTTTGCAAAAAAAAATGTTCACTTTCCGAAGGTCAAAACCTATTGGATATATAATTTATTTTATAATATAAATTTTTATGCTAAAAATTCCATGTATTCTACAAGAAGAAGATTCAATATTAAAAGTTTCTATAAACCTTAAGAGGGCTTTTCTTATGAAATATTTCCTCCAACTCTTCAGTGTTTATATCAGCTCCACATAACTATAACCTAGATACAACGAGTGCATGACTTAAAGAACGATTAAAAATTCTTTAATGAAATCATCATCAGTAAGCTTCAAGATAGCGCGCGTTTTAAATGATAATAAAAAAAAATAATTAATTAATCATTTCGCCAATCACAGATAAATTCCACGATAGCGCCATTTTATCGTAATACCAAGGAAATGAGAATACTTTGCATATAATTAAATTAAATAAAATCTTACTAACTAATTAAAGTCCTAACAAATGTCGTGTCGTGTGATTTCGTAAAACCTTGTTGCTTCGACACTCGGCAACCTGATGGACGGATTGACAGACGACCAACATAAATCAAGAAGTCCAAAAAAATATGATACATTATCAAAAGAACGAAATTAATTTGGGCCATAATAAGACAATATTGTCTGACTTTGTTTTCACGTGTTCTACACGTGAAAACTGAAGTCAAAACCAATTTTATATTGGTAGAACAAATGTACTTTACATATAGCATATGTTTAGAACGACACGAACATGTTATCAAACATCCGCGAGGTTTGTGAGGAAGGAGGATGGAGGCGGATCAACATGGTTCAATTATAACAACAATTGATACAGGCCATTAAACTTAGATATCAATATATATTATATGTAATTTCTTTATTATTTTGACATATATATGAATATTATTGTACCTAATCCAATTATAAAATCGTTAAAAAATTATTACTAACTAACTAACCTAACTATCTAACGTCGATTTCCTCATACAAAACTATTTAGAGAAATATTTGTAAAATAAAAAATAACGCATGTTATCTGGTTATTTATATAGAAACGAATGAACACAGAAGACAGGTTTCCCAAAGTCGTTTAGGTCCTGCCAAAATAAACGTTGGCGAACAGGTTTGCATGAAGGCGTACAGAGATACAACGAGAAACAAAACCTTGGCGTGAAATATTACGAAAACATTAAGCATAAATAAACAAAATGATAATTAAATTAAATTATTTAATCAAATGCATATTTTGTTATTTAATGAAAGATAAATAATAATTTAACATTATACCAAAACGAAAGCATGCAATAAAACAAATACCTAAGTGACCAAAGAATATAATAAAAATAGTATCGAAGCCGTGGATTAATATGAACGTATTTTTCCCAAAACCGTCCCTAACTGAATACAAATTCTGATCTGAGTATGTTTAGTTCAAATCAGGCCTTGAATATCCAAAATATATAAGCCCGTTCAAAATTCAATCAACGCTTTACTCGACTGAGTGCAGTTTGTGCGAGGTCATGGAAACAAACAAGCTAATGACATCGAGCTACATATGTATAATTATTTTAAAAGTAAATACTGTCAAAATAATGAAATCTAAGATTTTCGTATTTTATTCCATTAAATGAAACTTATACTTTTCGGATTATACTACGCGACTTTATTTTTGTTTATAACTACATACTCCCGACGTTACAGCTACTTTACAGCAACCGTGATCACGGGCAGACGAGATAGGACTGTTAAAATCCATAAAGCAACTCCCAAGGACTTCTTTGAAGAAATTTTTTATTCCTGTTTTTCTTTGATCTTAATTCTACACTACGACTCTTAAATTTAAATACAAATCTATTTATATTTACCTTTTTGTGGTTCTCCCTAAACACGTATGGTCCGAATTGCTCCACCTGCATCTTCACATTCTTGCCAGCTAAAATGTCATCAACATTGCTGATGTTGAACATGAAGAACTCCAGGTACATAGGTATGGGTATCTCCTTCCAGATGTTGTAAGAAGTGGAACCAGGTGCCAGCACCATAATCTGAGAACGGAGATCTCTAGTGTTGTAAGATATCCGAGACAAGCAGAAGACACCAATTTAATACTATGGATTTAAAAATGTTTCAAATAAAATTCATTGGTCAGATATAGTCACATGTTCCGTCCCATGTTTATTTCCGAAGTGCCTTCACTCCCTAATATTAAATTATAATAAAGCATAAATTCTTTCCTTAATATACGATCGTAATAACACTCCTGCTTCTATGTGCATTAAGGTTAGCACAATATTAACAAGCGAGTGAGATTAAGTACGTTTTATACAACTATTTATATTTATGTTTAACAAACAGAGACAATAGAAGATCAGTTATCACATAACATTAGAAACTAACCAACATACCATCTGCAGAGAGTCAAGTAGTAAAAATTTTACTTTATATAAATTCTAAACTAGCGAATGATAAATAGTGACAATCGTAAATCTGAATCGTTTAAGATAAGGAAACAAGAACAAAAACAGTCATACAATTAAACTAAATAATGATTTCCCTCAGTAACCTTGTAAAGAAAAATATGAATTGTTAATGAACGATATCACATGACTGATTGTACACATAACCAGACACAAAATATATGTCCGTCACGAAATATTCTCTGTAGATACGTGTTTTATAAAACCATAGTGTTCAAAAGTTAGAAAATATTGTTTGTTTTGAGATTTAGGATGGACAAAGATATTATACAGCTAATACAATCTCAACGAATATTCTACTTATTTGTTATTTCTGCGTTTTTCTTACTGAAAAAACATTTTTTTCAATCAAAAATTTTCTACGTCACAGATCATAGAAATACAATTGTTTTTTTTTTTACATTTTTCATAATCCTTATCATAGACAAATGGATATGTCAATTACTTTTATTTTTAAATTACTTACTTCCTTCAACACTAACATAAATAAAGATGGCCAGAAAACAGCCATCACAGCCCCGGTCACCACCAGGATGGAGCCGAAGCTCATGAGGATGGCACTCTTCTTCTCCATGGACACCATTGTGGCTGAAAGAAAGTAACATCGTTACGCCTAGTCAACATACACTCATAAATGACATGTTTAATGTTTTTATTTAGTTACACACAAAAATATTCACTTCAAATGTAAGAATACTCCTCAAAAAAAAAATTAAGACTGTAAAATTTTCTATGAAATCGAAAGCAACGAGAGAAGGGTAATATATCACTTAAAACATAGATATAACTTTCTTCTAATAAAATACTTCAAATAAACAAATAAAATTTGAAGTAATCTAAGACACAGTTTATTTTAATTTCACGTCACTCGCCTCGGAGAGATGCGACTTCATTAAAAGAGCATCTCAACAAGTGGAACGAGGACCAGAGCAAGAGCAGGAACGGAAAATAACGAACGAACCAGAAAAATTAATAAACTCTTAACCTCTGCCAAACACTCATGTAAATATATTTAATTTCTATTCAAAAATTAATTTAGAAATATTCCGTGACATTGATTTAATTTATCTGATAATTTTAAATAATCAGAGATTATAACAATATTTAAGCAACTAATTTAATATTTTTCTACCAACGTATATATATCACGCCATTTTAATAAATCATAAATTATTTATAATATATAAAAAGATTAACAAAGATTTCGGGTTTCCAAAGGATTTATAAAATAACTTGTTTTTGCTTAAAACATTTGTAAATCTGCGATAAGGAATCGCATTATGTAATATGATATATGAATAAATGTAATATAATTACGCAAAAAAATATGTTTTCGTCCGCTTTTTTACAATATCGATTATTTCAGATCAAAGCTTACTGCTGACCAAAGGCCTTTTCTAACATGGAGAAGGTTTGAACATTAATCACCACGCTTGCTCAAGACGGGTTGGTGATTTCAAACTTATAATTGTGGAATTATAAGTCCAGATTTCCTCACGATGTTTTCCTTCACCGTCCGCCATGGTGTCTAAATACTCTTAGAAAGTATATATGACTCGGAAAAATCACATTGGTACTTGCCAGGATCATGCCTTGCCTCTCATGCATGAGAGGCGGACCTTTAATCTCTAGCCCACCACTGACTTTCGATTATTTGTTATATAAATTAAAATTACTTTTGTCGTTTTGCATTCCCTAATATATTTGGTTGTCGTTCTCTTCTGATATAAGTCATAAAGCTTTCGAAGATCACAATCGCATTCCATTTGATTCAAATCTTAAATGTATTGAAAGCAAAGTGAACTCACTTCGTAATGTACACGTATTTTTTATACGAACAATGCTATTGGCCGTACTATGTAGACGTCTTAGGATATATAATACTTTAAGGTCAAAAACGCTGAAATTGTTGACGTGTCCGTTACGGGGTGTCCAGCGAATAAATACGAATAATAATAAGATACAGAAAGCATTAAAAACTCAATAAGGGAAAATAATATACAGAATATATTCGGTAAATTAAGATGTAGTGCATTATTAATTATAAAAATATTTATAAGGAAAAGATCGCTACTCGGTTTTGAGTTATTTTTTTTCGTCACTTTTTCCAGCTATCAAGGTAATACAGTTTTCTTATTCAACTTTAGCGACAAAATAAAATACAATTATTCATATATTAATATCAAAATATTGATTATTATTAAAAGTGTCATTGCTCTGCTCTGAAGTGAATTAGGGAAATGAGAAAAACTGTATTAACTGTAATGAATCATAAAAGTAGGTAATGTAATATTTTAAAAAAATAACAGAAAACTTTTTAAAGTAATGATTTAAATGAAAGTAATATTTTTCGGATATACCTATTTCTCGTGCTTTATATTTGTGAAAAACTACAAACTCCCGGAGTTTCGGTTACTTTTCAGCAACTGTGATCACGGCAGACGAGATCATGGTTGCTGAAAAGTAAATGAGTGAGGACGTATACTATAACCTGCCCAGGAGTATGAAGAACAACTGTACTAAGTTTCGTTAAAATCCGTCAAATAGATTTGTTTCTATAAGGAATACAGACAGGCAGATAAAAAAAAATCTGAATGATTTTTTGGCACCAGTATTTGAAAATATATATCATGCCAAGGATCGACGTCCCCACAGATTATTTGATATAGACTAGGAAGATATCATACAAAAATATTGATAAATGTCTAATGAATCATGACTTGTTTCAAAGTGTTGCCATGCGTTCAAGCCGCAGTGTCCAGTACAAAGTCACGTTATCAATAAATCACTGCATATAATCTAGATTCAAATACCTGGACGCTATAACAAAAAAATATGACTATTGATGATTAAATATTAAATATTTACGTTAACACTTCAAGTCCTTAAGTACACGAGCAAACTGTACGTAAAGAGCTAAAATAAATAAGCCATAAATAATTTTCTTTTAAACAAAAACCTTTAATACATTAATAACTAAATAATATTTAAATGTCATCTCGTCTAATATTAGTTAAAAATCAAGATGGCTGACTTGTAATGACGAAATAAGTTATATTTTTTTTATATAAAATATGTCGTGTCATAATAAGACAGATAATAACAGGACATTTGTTTAACTGGCTATTGTATTAGTATCAACGTCACGCAATATCAAGTTCTGATATCTTAAATGTTTAAGAAACAGTAATATAATCGTTTTAATAATATATTTGATCATTGACAAAACAATTATTATGAATCGTAGGCAAATAATTACATTTAATAGAGATTTATTATCGAACAAAGTTGTTTAGAGTAATTTTTAAAGTTGATACTAGTTAGTAAAGAATGATCAATATAATTTTATGCATGCAAAAGAATTTCAGAAAATTTAAGAATATCGGAAGCAATCCCAATGATGACATAAATATTATTAATTTAACAAAAGACCACTAAACAAAACTTAAATTTAAACTATAACATGGCGTATTTTTTTACTGATTCATTATTAAAGACGCGCAAACCAACCCTTTGAAATAGTGGGTGACCTTTGGAGCTTGGACAAGCATTGGCTCAAACAAACTGAGCTCAAAGATCATCTTAACTTTAATTTCAGTAATAATTTAAAACTGCTCGAATTATAATAATAAGAATATTATTAAGACACAGGAATTGTTTTCTCCATTTAGATGGACTACAATCCGCTTCATGAATTTCCGGCGATTAAGTTGTTCTCTATATATTATTTAGTATTTATTAAATTTCTAAGATGTCATAGCATTAAAAAAATCTGTTTTATAAATGAAAGGCCATTTATGTTTGACAGTAAAAGCCCTCCATTCGCGCCTTCTTCATTCGGGTTTGCACTACTCGCGGATAAAAAAAATGCAATCCAATTTCTATATTCGCGGCAAAAAATTCTTTATATAAAATTACATACAAATTTCCAATAGTTGTCCAACGCAAGATCCTCTCCACGCCGGTCACTTTGACATAAGCCGCCTTTGCCGCCAACACCGCTATCGGTGTTTTTTTAAGTGGACAATCAAAAAGAAAACTGCGGAAATGCTGGAAGAAATTTGACAGCAAAATGCATCGCAAACATAAAAGAATCAATGGAAGAACTGAATCCACACACATTGAAGTCATGCTGGAAAAAACTATGGCCTGCTCTGACTGCGGAAAATGATGAAGAATCTATGCAAGTTCAAACTTTGACTGCAAACATAACCGAAATCGCCAACGGAATAGGACAAGATGGGTTGGAACAGATAGAATCAGGTAATATTCAGGAATTGCTTGAATCGCAAGATGAAGATTTGACAGAAAACGACTTGGAGGGAATGTTAAATTCACAGCCCATTGTGAAACAAGACTTCAACAAGCCCTGAAATTGTTAAATTTACTCTGAAAAATCTTAGTGAAGGTTAAGTAATACCGAATGAGCTTTGCAATTTCTTTAACAACATTGATTCATCTATAAAAAGAAGTCTTAATTTCAAGACTAAAATTGCTAATGTGACTGCTGAATATCAGTCTGAACTGTAATAGCTATTAAAAACTACCAAGCAAGAGAAAATAACAAAATTCTTCAACCATTGCCTAAGTACAAGTGAAAAAGTATTTGTGCATAGACAAACAACTTTTTCTGGAATATTTTTTCATTATGCACTATTGAAAGTTATTAATTGAAGAGCACTCATCAACAATTGTGTCAATCAATAACCAATACTAAGGAATTATGAGCCAATAAAATATATTCATATACAACTATGTAACAGATTTCTACCGCAAGCAATAATTATATTTTTATCTTGTGAGTTATAATGTATATATAATATCATTATTATAATAAATATAAAAATTTACGTCATAAATATGTTAATATATTAGATAACTTGCGTTGTTTTTTTCTTACAGCATATAGGTACAAGATCTCATTTCATAAATTATCATAATCATAAAAAGGTTGACAACCTCTTTTCTACAAGAAAGCATTGTAAGAGTAGTAAACATGGCACTATTAAAAAAATACACTTGTTTATGTAACTAAAATTGCAGACGTTTAGAAAGTTTTTTTTAAATGAATAAATTCACAAAATAATATTATTCACTAATAAAGGTTAAAAGAATACTTACGTCTTTGTTTTACTGATTAGTCAGAATTTGTTTATCACGAAAAAAAATTAAATATCGGAGTTCCCATATATTACATTATATTAAATAGAAGCCAAGATTACACGATATTCAATAATCCCGGCATTCTGCTTAAATTATTTGCGCAAAAATAATTTTATATTTCTAATCACACTCATCCACACAACTAACGACTGCCACCGACAGACCTCTTTCGACTATATAATACTTCGTCCTTTTGACAACTCATTATTTTGTTTAACTTTCGATAATAAATACCTAACATAAGTCACTAGTTCCCAAGTCACGATTATGTCATACTTTGACATACATCAAAGTCAATGTGATGCAACGTCAACTTAGCACCAGAAACTAAACAGAATAAAATATATTTGTCTAATAACACAGAAAATATTTAGATATTCCCAATACCCTTCAGTTTTTACAAACAATTAATTGAAAATTAAAATTTCCTAAGATTAATTAAATACCTTGACGTTTGCAAAATATTCTACTGATACAGTGTAAAGGAAGCCATAGCTTCAATAAAAGGGAACTAATCTGACGTTTCACACTTCATAGATGACATTTGAATTTAAATTCAAAATATATTCGCCGTTATTTGTATTGTTCAGTAAACATAAGTGTTATGATAATTTCTCTTTGATTAAAAGTTACTTTTCTTAAGTGATCAACTGTATTTAAAAAATGGAGAAAAGTAAGCTTTTACATTATGTAAAATAAACCTTCATTTACGTCCCTTCTGTCCAGACTTATAACGGGTGTAAATAAATAATTTCTGCTTTGATCATGCATTTAATGTATTTTTATATTACAGCTTCAGCATTTACACTCGAAAATTTCATTGGTAATTGGAATGGGGAATTTCCGAATCATCCTTTGACGGCGGCTGACTTAAAAAAGCCTCTGGAAGTAATGAAGGCACTGCTTGAAATATTTGATCGCCTCGATATTGACAGGGAAGCTATATTGAAGGTAATTTTAAATCAATTTACTATTATAAGGTACTATAATAGTAAATCATAATTAATTAAAATGTCAAAATCAACTTAAAGCTGTTGCCCTTCAAAAGTTTACCACCAGAATATAAGATTTTAGCATAATTAACTCCATTTATAAAATATTTTATTGAATAATTTTATAGATACCGATTAAAAGCTAATAAAAAACCTAATCATTTGTATGGGTAATACAAGTACTTAAATTATAATTACTAGTTAGTAAGCTGTTTGTTAATCAGTTCCCGTTTATAGCCTCCGCCGGAAGATAGTCGCACAGAGAGCTTAGCATACTACTGGGACTTGCTGCCGGTCATTAACACAACACGTGTCATCAACCACTTAGTGTCAGTGATGCCTCAAGTTGGGGCCACTGTCAGTATCATCCACTTACTCCAGCCGACAGTCACCACCTCCCACTCCATACTGCTTCTCTTATTCAATCTGATGGTATTCAACGAGGAGAGGCTGCGAGATATAGCACCGTATGAAGAGGAGTTGTTTGCCAAGACTAATCAGGTTTTATATGTGTACTCTTTTTGTTAGCATGTTTATTATGCTTCCACTCTAAATAAAGCTCGGTGAATAGTTATTGAATATTGTTATACATTAAATATTTGTTTCCTCTAAATGATTTGTTCATGTCTTAAACTTCATTCTACAGTATTAGATGCATTCATTTTAATTACTTTCATTTGTTTAACATTGTGTTACTCTCGTTTCAGGTTAAATTGTTGGAGGATAAAAAAAATAAACTCCTCATTCTTCTGAATCAGCAGGCAGAAGAGAAGGGACAGAGATCTGAACGACTTGAGAAGGTAGGATGACAATTGACTTATTTATCTAAACATTACAATTCATTCATGACATCTCATGTGCCCGTGATCATAGTCACTGCAAAGTAAACGAAACATCGGAATAATGTTGGTAAGAGACGAAACCGTGCGAGTGCCGGTAGTGGCTTGCACACCATAGATGGAAATAAGCACTGCATACCCTACGCATATAACAACTAAACTTATATTGTTTAAATCTTACTTACATACTTTTAATCATACATTACGACATGCAAATGTTTACAGACTTAAAATGACATTCGATTCTCGATTTGTTAAAAGTGTCCTCTATAAAGTACATAAAACGAAACATTTTCGATCGCCCGCTGCTAACTACTAGCGCCGCTATGCAGCCAGAGCGGCGATAAGCACAAACACTCTCTGCTTATTTTCCATATAAAAATTCTCAAGGACGATTTACAAAAATCGTGTTGTATGTAGAAATTTTTGCATGTGTGAGTACAAAAAGCTATGTGTGATGAGTTGTATTAAAGAAGCACTACATATTTTTAATGTTTAAAATCTCGTAGAAAGTCCGTTAATTGTCAAATGAAACGGGACTCTCTGATTGGTCGCTAAACTGTTCATATATTTTTTCGACATTTTATTATTATTGAATATTATCATTTGTCTTTCTAACCGCAAGTGAAAAAGTTTTAATTATTAAACTAAAAAAGTGGATTAATTTATTACCGAATTATGGAAAATTATAGCTGTGAGCTCTGTGCTGGTGATGTGTATTTATCGAAATTAATTGGTTCGAGTAGTTTTTCAATATTGTCGTTTGATAATGAAATTAAAATAATTGCAAGGGAAGGTGTGTGACCAGTTGAGATTGAACTAAAAGAAAGGTAAAGTTATTCGTTGTAATAAAAAGTATTATGATAGTTTTAATAAGCTAGCAAGTTATTTTGTTTTCCTTCTTTGATTCTTCCAAATAATAATAATGTTTGTTTCTCCACTGGATATTACAATTTAAATAACTTTCATAAAGCGGTAATGAACATATCGTAATCGGTTTAAGGTACTTTCGAGGCTCAGACGTAGTTGAGAGATTCATTACATTAATTTATACATTATGCGCGAATATGATGAATGTTTAATTGAACTAATATCTTCGGATAACATTCTCCGGCAATTACTTAGCAGCAACCGTGATCACGGCAGCCATCTCGTCTGCATAATAATATTAAATTAAGCGTAGTAATCCGAATATATTACTTTTATTTAAATGAATTCTTACGAAAGATCTCATTATTATCAATATTTTAGAGGAGGAAATTATGAATAATGGCATTTGTTTTTTTAAACATATTCTGCTTACCATTCCCCCAAATCTCTGTGCACGCCACTGGGTGCCGGGTTCATTGTGTTGTAAGGAGAGTCAACAGTGCTTGGGACTTGGAACCCAGGTGTATGTTTTAGGGGCCCCTATCTCACGCGTTAAACGCTCACCACTCATAAAATACATGTAGTAATCCGAAAACATGACAATTTAAATTACAATTGACTGCCAGTTCGTTTTTATACTTTTTCGCCCAACAATAACAATAATATTTTAAATAAACCAAATTAAAATATATGTAATTTACAATTTAAATGATTGAACAAAAATGACTTTATTCTAAACACATTGATCTTACATTATTGTGCTCCGGCTCACCCCAATGACATAGGTAATTGGTATATACTAAAAAAAAATACCTTTTGGTTGCACTTGTATATTAATGATCAATAATTATCAAATGTGTTATAACTTTATTATAGTGTGGTATGTTTAAGAGAACCATAATTTATTTGAGCTGTAGGCTTGAGAAGTGTCTCAAAGCCTTCAGTATTCCACATATCTGTGTTATTTTCATTGTATCGTTTAAAGTTTACTCTACATTGTTGATCTCTATATCTATAACAATTGTATCTTAATTTTTTTCTTCTTCACTTTGGTATGTTTCTTTATCATAATTGCCTTCTGAGACTGCATTTAAGTTCTTCACTGTGTATCTAGTAGATTATAATCTTTATTATTTTAATTAATAGAAGAAAGAAGTAGAAGTTTTGCTAATATATGCAAGTATTAAAACACTATTCACCATTTAATCATTACATGTTTCATCTCATTCAAATGTAATTATGATTTCTGTAAAGTAATTGATATGGAGATATTGATATATATATATATATATATATATATATATATATATATATATATATATATATATACAGGGTTACAGGTTAAGTCGACCGAAATCCTTTAAGAGAGGATAGATTCCATCATTCCTAACCGATTTGACTATGGAACCCCATATCCTAAACCTAACCCTTCTCAAGTTATTT
>JAAAKD020000002.1:957306-967759 GCA_010014825.2 Danaus melanippus
CCCTCTCGATACTGAACCCTAATAAAGGAAAGTTACATGTTATTACATCACTTGTAAATCTTAATCTCATCATCAACCACTATTATGATTTGTTTCATTAAAATAACATATAAAGCGTTGTCTCACATTTATTACACGTCATATATTTTCTCTTTTCTACCGAACGACCCATTATATGTTTATGATTACTAGACTACATATAAATATCAAACGCGGGTCTTAATTAGATATACGCTACATAAATTTAATATGAGCAAACCAAAAGTATATCTGATTATTAAGCATAATTAATAAAATTAAATTGAAATCTACATAAAACTCATAAAGTTCCCATAGCGGCGGCCTTTACAATTACAACAAGAATGGCCAATTACGTTCTTCACAGAGCATCTTTGTGGGAAATTAATGTGAAGAAATGTGAAACTTTTGGTTGTTATATGAATTATTCTTAATAACATGTATTGACAGAGTTTTGTTTATCATCGGATGCTATTTATATTTCGGCAATATTTCTTAAAAGCAGATTATATTTAGTACCTTGAATAAATGGAGATTTAGTTGAAAATTTAATTAAATATATATTTTGTATTTGTTGATATTATATACATATATATTAAGTATGAAATGATATAATATTATCTATATCAAACTTAAAGGTCGCCACTAACCTTACACTTCCTCAAACATTGTGTATCGGTCGGATCAAAAGATTGCGTCATCACTTTCAACGCATGTATCGCATCTCATTTACCCGGTTTAATCGACCCCAAAGGATAATAATCTTTCCCATAGATAGTTCCTAACAAGGACGTTATTCAGTGTCCGCAATCTTCAAGATTAACTGATCAGGAGTCACCTCGGAGCTACGATGCTGTAAGACCTTAATATTATTAATATTATAATAATACATAGTTAAATTATATCGCAATATTATTTTTAAATCCAACTTTAAGAGTACGACTATTAAGTGACCAAATTCAATCCCGCTCGGCGATTCCGACATCAAAGTCGTTTACTGGCAAAGAGTTCTTTATATTCAATTTTATGGAAGCGTTAGTTTCGTCTATGATTGCCTATTTACATAAACACCTAGTAATGCAAGATGGAATGAGAATTTTGTAACGAACTAAGACCTTTCCAGCCGCAGTAAATAATTGTAAGCTGTCAACGGCGAGCCATCGAAATGTTAGCTTTTACTTGCAAAATTATGAACACGCTCAAGAACTGGAGAGATAAATCCGCGCTTTCTATAGAGTTAATTGCGAAACTTCAGTAAACCGGATTCATTTAATAATATCAAGTGCGCCTACGTTCATGACAAAGAAAACTCCTAGATTATGTCATACTAGCGTTTGATTGGATTTATATTCAATCAACAGATACTTTATTCATTTGAGTTAGAAGTGTTGTTAAGAAAGAGAATTAATATAAAAATAACTACTTTTTAATGAACCAGGAGTTTATCCAGGATGATGGACGTATCACTAACCTGAGGGGGATTTCGAAAGTCATTGAGGATATGAAAACATCAAATATTAAGGTTTTAGTTAGCTTCAGTATATACTCCATAATATAATATAATTTATGATCCGAGTTAGTTATTGCGTATAAATGGGTAACATGTACATGTTTAATGAACTTCCCAAGCTTCCCTGGGTATATATTATCTGAGGGACGATAACGTGGCCTAGTAAGTAGGGTGCGAACTCTCAATACTGCGGAAGGGACACTAACACAATGCTGCCACTATTTATGCTTTAATTGTTCAGAGCTTGTATTGTTGGCGTTAGGGACACTTTACGTCATGTAACAATTTCATTATAATGTTATACAGGCATATTTATTACTGTATTACTCAGTTTACTGTTTGCTTCTGAAGCTACAGGAATGTGTTTGCTGTTTTGGGTAAAACTTATAATGATTTAGATGAAAAATATGTTGAATAATTGCCAGAGTAGGTTATAACGCAATCAACTTAATTCATTTCGGTCTAGATTTCTGTTGGCGCTTTTATCTAGATTAGGCTTGAATTCGTAAACAAGCTAGACCTAGATCACGGTACGTACATAAACTGGAAGTTTTTAATCAAGTTTATTATAAACATTTATTCTTATTATGATTGATTAATAATAATTAAATTATAATTTGAATATTGGTTCACTTCTGAATAAATATACTATAAGTTAAACATGAAATTAGTTCGAAAGTGTTAGTACCGTAACTAAAGCCGGTCACAAACTTAACAATGGCGTGTTATAAATATAATTAATAAAATAGATTTTAATAAGCTCCTGTGCGGAACAGTCGTAGCTGTGAGATGCTTATCTCTGAGGTATGCGAGCGGCCTAACGCTGGCTTTGCTATGCGGCTGAGGTTGGCGCTACACTGTGATATTAGTAGGACTAAGAAAAAAATAAGGAAAATTATAAAACTTACAAGAAAGCACTTAAAATATGCCAAACAATGGGATTATAATTTTTAAATAAATTTATTTTATTTGATTTTTTAAAATTCGTTTTATTCAATGAATAATAATATGCATTGTTTATCTTCAATCAAATCTGATTGATAGCTACTGTTAGCTTCGTATATTATAGTATCGTGTGTGACTCAGCCGTGAACCTCGATAAGCGATTTACAGCTTAAAAGAAGATCTTCCTGTAATGAGATAGCGATATTCTGATCTTTGACCACCTCCGTATCGTGTAACGGTGTGCTTAATATTCTTGGCTTGACTTAAAACATTTAAATAGAATAGCTTTTCTCACATTTGTATACAATATATTGAATTAATTGAAATATATGTTTCCATGCGACTTTGCTTGAATATTTCTCCTTATTTATTAATAAACTCTTTAAATAGACGAATATTTGTTTGCCTATTTTTATTTTAACTAGGATTTTATATAAAAATTATCATTACTTTGTTTCTCTTTTGAAGAATTTAATATAATTGTTGGTTTCTACAAATAAACAGTAATTTATCCTCAAAGGTTCCTTATAAATATACTTTTAATATTTCAAAACGAGAGTGTAGGTAAAACAAATACAATATTATTAGCCGTAGGTATTTCATGGAAGGTAACAATCTTTTACTTTATATAGTTTCTTCTTTATAAATGAATAGAATAGTACATGAATAGAATAGTATAAACTTTGCGTCATTGTACACAACATAAAAGTGTTACAGTCAAGAGATGTTACAGTCAAGAGATAACAGAATCTTGAATGTTATCTTTAGGGTAACTTGTGAGGAGGTGAATGTTGAGATTGAGGTGTATATATATATATTTCTTAAATGATATATTGTTGATTATTAGGAGTTATTATAAAAGAAGTTGTTGCAAATATAATTTAAATACATTTTGTTCAACACACAATGTTAATGACACTTCTTCCTCAGTGCGGTCTGTTGGCTAAATCATTGACTGTAGTAACCAAAGAATAAGCTGTAATATTTTACACTTTGACAATAGCACTGAGACTTGCTGGTTCGCGACGTGATACTTACAGTTTAAAAGTATATAATTTTACATAAATAATAAATTATATTTACTGACATCTCGTCTGTCCGTGATCACGGTTGCTGAATAGTAACCGAAACGTCGGGCGTATGTAGTTTTTTTACAAAATTAAGCACGCGAAGTATATCCGAAAAATATTAGTTTAATTTATAAAATATAAAATTAATATATATTTTTTGTGTTTTTTACGTAAGACGCGTATTATAAAAGTGAACTTGTTCTATCACATGATTCGAATAGCGACACACGGTACAGTTATTGCTCTGGGCTGTGCGTGCTAAAGTATGACTTACTGTTACTTGCGAACAATTTTATATACCAGTTTTGATTATAATTACTTTTATATATATTTAAATCCCTTTTTACTTTTAGAAAATCAATTACATGCAGTTTATTGAGATATTTGTTGAGTATATTCTTTGCACTTATCGCACGTATGGCGAGTTAATGTCGTGTCAATAAAATACGAAATTATCTGACATTAACACTTTGTGAATTGAAACAAATTATATTGGAAGTTAAGAAAACAATTAGTCTGATTTTGTTTTCAATCTAAATAATACTTTACACAATCTTAGTAAGTGAACATATAAGAGAAAAAGGGTTTTTTAAAAGTGCCCCAGGACAGATAGCACACACGCGAGTTAGCGGTAGTCCGAGTGGATAAAACTATACAGATAAGTACGCTGTTTACAGTTAGCGTGTGCCCGATCAAGGAACGGCTAATTAGGCAATATTTCGCGTAAATCCAGACATTGTTACATTATTTAAAACAACTCCCAGCAATGCCCTGCTATGAAAACAGATTCGTTAAAGATTTTTTGCCTTAAAATCGCTTATTTATTTATTAATTTGAAATTTAATCTTATAACTGTTTAAAGAGATTCAGAATGTAAATGTTTAAGATAACATTTAAAATATTATATTATATTTAATTTTGTAGAATATAATATTTAATTACTAAATTTTTCGTCACAAATGTATGTCTTATTTCAATTTAATCTAGTGTCAATTGTTTAAGGCACAAACTCTTCTTACCTTCATATCTAACGTAATTAGTAAATACAAAGTAAAATCAGTCTTAGATTATTTAATGAAAATCAAATTACATTTTGTATCAAGCGATAATACTGTTGCTGAACATAGAACATAAAGTATAGCAAACCTGGAGCCATAAGCTACAAAATTCCGAGTATTTATCGGCCGTTAAGAGAGATTTAATAATCTCAATACATTTAGATGACGACCAACGTCCAGGCGGTAACGGGGTATGAGTTAAATATTGTGTCGCTTATTGTCATCGTATCTGGAATGTCGTCTTAACTTACAATTAATGGCGTTGATAATTGTACTTTTATAATTTCGATCTATGTTAAATCATATCGAGGCATGTTTATGACAAACCTTTAGCTCGTAAGTCGTCTGCTTGGGATACATTCAGATTATAACCAGCAAAGCCTCCTTCAATCCTGATGAAATGTACAAACGTTAAGGATACTTCACTAGATTATTTGAGATAATAATAACAAATTTTCCAACATTTCTGAGATCTGTATCAAGCGATATATAATGCGTTTCTTTTATAAATTTTTAATTAATTTTATTTGTATTAAGTCCGAGTCTCCCATAAGGTTTAGGTGCGAGTAATAAATCGTGGCTCTTTAACACTTTTGCTCCGAGGCTTAGAACCATGAACACATTTAATAATGACAATGTATGATCAGTTCATAAATTAACACTGCCTACTATATTTTATATGTATATATTCAACATATTTTGTAATATATTAATTGCATTTGAACCTTATATTCATATGTATATCCACTTGATTAAAACAAGTATGAGTTTCATTTCGTTTATTATGATAACTTTATCTTTCTTTCTTTTTGTTTATTTTTGATACAACATTTAAGGATGAAAAATCTAGTTATTGTATACGATTCCTCCACAAAATATCGCTTCTTGTTTATTATCTTTTTGTATTAGTTAAACAAACAATGAATTTATTTCTAATCAGTGTAATTGAAATGAGTCGCGATTTTACAAAGATTATAAGTTGCGAAAACGATCTAATTCAATACCTTCCTAATATATTTTTTACGTTAGTAAGTAATATAATATTTTCGTCTCATTGACCATCTTATTATTTCGGAGCGCGTTGTATCGAGAGAACACAGCTGAGTGAATTGCTGGTAAGGTTTCTGTGACCAGCCTTTTGGATGGTTTTTTTTTTAAATATTTTTTGTGTATCAGATGACTCCACCTCATCTCGGCTTTCTGCCGGCTTTTGATTTTTGTATTATTTGTTATTTTCAAGGTTTGAACGCTATTAACATAACTTCTAGTATTTGATTTACGTATTAAATTGCATTAAAATTTTAAATGTATAGTTCGTAACAAACGGATTTCTAGCCTCAATAACGTGCTAACGATTGTACGATCAACTCGTGTTAGTTATCTTGATTAACTGAATATGATATAATTGAACTTATATATATGTATATATAAATGTAAAATATAATGATATACAATTAAATATTTTCGTATACTATGTTATAATAAGGCCTATGCGAAGTATTTAACAGTTATTCACAGTTATAGTTTTCTATGGTGTATAAATAAAGCGTTTTGGTGTAAGCGGAAACTGAATTCAATAACAAATATCCCGATACAATTGTCAGTAAGTCAGAGTTAGTGTTACTTTAGTCGACCAAACTTTGAATAAGTTCTACGAGTACCGTCAGCCGGGAAATGTGAATAACCGTTACTTTGGTTATCCGAAGCTCATGGATAATGGTTACTGCTTTTTAAATTGAATTTTGTTAATGAACGATAAGTATAAATAAAAGTAAAAATTTATATATATATATATACAATATTTTTAAAACAAAAGTAACGACATTCTCAACAAAACTGTGTGAAGAATTTTTGTCCTATATTTATAAAAACTTTTATTCGCACATTCATAAAATTTAATTACATCTGTTAACATTTTATTCCATATTTTCCTTGAGTTCTCGGCGTCTAATATTTTCTCTAATAATATATAAATAGCAGTAGATAAATGGAACAAAGGCTAGTTGTAAGAAGCTTGAAATAAATAGTTTGTTATTTTCTAACAATCTATTATGCCGGCTAATACACGCCGCAGCATCTTTTATTTACACACAGACTGACATAACGCCATGTAGGCTGAGAGCACAGCGGTCGTAAACTTAAGTTTTTTGCCTACATTAGCAAAAAGCAAGACTATAAGTTACGTTTGTCTTTGGCTTGATATCAAGAACGTTCGGATCAATAAATAGAAGGAATGGAAGCGCTAATGTTTTATGCAGCCGACCATCTCAGAGGGAGCTAAGGATAAGGAGTCTCCCGAATGTCAGATCGTCTTAAGTACTATTTGTCTCAGATGTCCCAGCGTCTAGACTCTAGAGCGAGCACAAATATTACCTAATACATTTTATTTATTAGGATATTTACAATCAAAATGTTATAATTATTAATCGTATGTTATAATTCATGAATTCCTTATTAGTTGTTTGACATTAATAAAATTGTCTGTATGTCTGTTAGATGTTTTAACTGATATGTTTAATGTGTAACTTAGTGAAGCAAGTCATATTAAGCGCTCAGCACGAAGTCTTTCCTCATATAGCTTGGATCTTTATTTATACTTGTGAAAGTCGTAATAATGTCGTCGGTGTGTAAGAATCCTAAGCTCTGCTAAGTGGAGTGTAGATGGATAGCGCTCTTGGATCCTGATAGGCGTTATTTCACCGGTTTTCACAACTTATGGTCCGAAAGTGAGCGGACTGGTGTCGATAAATATGAAGTTATAATGTTTTAAAATACTTCCATTAATATTAATATCAAATAAATCTCTGTTATATATATTTTTTTGATGACGGAGTTTGTTAGTTAATAAGACAATCGCTACATACTTGCCAGAGCGTTCAATTATTGCAGTATGACGATATGCATTACTCGAAAATTCGAGGTTTTTGGACTGCGTGATAGGAGCAGATTTTTGGATATTTTACCGAAACTGATCAAGTACTTATCTAGTAAACGGATAGTTGCGGTGTCAGTATCAGTTGTTCCGACATCTGTTAACTTTCCCATTAACCCACTAACGCCAGAGTTAAGTTACTCCGAGGCGTCGGTCCATTGGACAGTCGACCGCAGCTTTTGATACTGATTGTAACGGAATAGTAAATATTAATGATTCCTATATATAATTATAACATTACTAACACAAGATTCAGTTAATATCTCTTGGGACGAGTACGTTTCTTGTGTAAGATCATAAATTCCCTCGCTATTAATACACCGCTTCTAGAATATTAAAATACCTCATAAAAGACTGCCTCGATTAACTGGTGAAGCTAACTCGCGGATAGCTTGAAATATTAAAGGTCGTTTGTTTTGTTAACTCAGTTATGTAGCTATGAAGAATGCTCTCATTTGTTATTTGGCTACCGCTTACAATATTTTTATTTATTTTACATATAAATCCATTGTAAGTGAAATTTGAAACAATCTGTATATACTGCTTTACTTCATTCTAGTTTTATTTATATTTCAATAGTTATTCTACCAATAACACATTTGTATGGTTAGTACAAATTCATTCGCATCTTTTCTCCTCTCGTAAAGGCTCATAAGCTTGTAAACTGTGGAGCTCTTTACAAACAGGAACAATAATTAAATTGCCAAAAAAAAAATAAAAAATCTTTGTATAGAGAAGATCCGAATAGAGTCCACAAAAACCCGTGTCAAGGCCAGCCTCAGGTTGTTTCCGGCTAATACTAAGTCTAACTCAAGTATCTTCGTCCAGAGGGCGCGAGAACCTGCCTCTGCAACCTTTTGTACTTTTTTCAACCCCCGTCATTGTAAACCCTAAATGTATTATGAAATAGAGTTCAAATTGAAACCAGTTTTTGGAGTTACATCAACCGCACTCACTCTTATTTAAATAAGGTAGTTTGTGTGTGAAAGAGTCGGGTGCCTTGTAGTGATGTGCGTGAAAGCGGGATAGGAGATGGCGATGTTGCCGCGCTTTGATTAAGGGTTTCCAGCTTAATGTATCGATAGTTTTATAGATATTTTAAATTAATCGATTAAAATGTATCTTTCTTGAGAGTATAAAATCTTTAGCACTATAAACAGGTTACTGCGTAACGGTTACTTCGGCTTTTAAGATAATATCATGATTTTAACTATCCTTATAGTGAGGGTAATAAAAATAATATTAAAATAAGAATCGTTTATTGTGGAAGCAATTTTATTGTATTTGCATCAAAATTAACCAAGATATTAGTATGATACGTATAATTAAATGTATTATATTATATAAACCGGAACCGATTGTAATTTCACGACAGGCCTACTAAAATAAATGTACATACATACGTATAAATGAGTAATTTCCAGCTACCTATAGTTAGTGTATAATGTGCTAGATCCTTTTCTATCGATATCGGTCCATCACTAACCGCCAGATGTCGACGACAGGCCTGCGAGCCGACAAGTCGGTCCCGGAATCCAGTGCGTCGCCTCGTGACGTATGACGGCTGGCTGGACCTAAAATTGGTAGGTTTTTGTACTCGCCTTTAGGAATACGACTGCCGGGGCTGAAAGAGCTTTATCAGATTTATAATACGATTCTTAGAGCTAGTTCCTTCTCGTCATTCTACTTAGAAGACATTAAATTTCATTCCTTGGATCTATTTTGCAAACGCTAATGACTGCTATCGTTACACATAGACTGATAACATTTATAGAGAGAAGAAGACATCAAAATTAGCTGTTCAAATTTATATCTGACTGTACGGAAACTCAGTACAATGAGTGATCAGAGTACCGGTCGTGGAAACCAATTAAAATAAGTATTACATATGAAAGAAATAACCGCCGATGATAGAAACATTAATAGACATAGCAGTAGGATGTTGTTAATGAAATGATCTTCAAAAATCAAAACCCTTTAATAGTTAAGTTTTATGGAGATTTATTTAATACGTGAAGAGTGGTAACCGGTTCAGACAGCTGGAATCATTATTTTCTCATTACGTCAGACAAAAAGTTTAGTTTTTTTTTTTGGAGCAATTATTATTTTATTTTCATAATCTATCCACATTTATTATGATATTCGTATAAGTAGAAGTAACTAAGATACACAGCGAGTCGTGATGTTTGTAAGGTGAATAATGATTTTAATAGAAAACAAGCGAAAACTATTGCTATAATGAATGATTTTTTCAATAGTTCTTAAATTACGTCTGAAAGATTTTATATTTGTAAGATATCCACGTGTTAATTCCTCGCCCTAAAATAACAAAAGTATCTGTGTATTTGTTTGTTTCATTTTCAAGTTTAGAGTTTTGGAGATAATAGGCCGGGTCGTGTGGGGCTGCGGGTTAACAACAGAAGTTTCTGTTTTAATGAGTATATCCACTACCAAAGATAACATTCATAAAAATATTATTTTTCTTACGAGCTTTGTTTTTATCTTATAAAAAATATAATTAACACTAATGCAATTTGTGATTAGAACTAATTGAAATTAAAGAAAATGATGATTGCTTTTTGAGTATGTTTTTGTTCAATATTTTCCATATAGTAAGGATGCGAATGGTGTTTCCTGATGTAAGAGGATTAAAAGTAGGTAAAGCAAAAATAAATAATAGTAGACGCGAATGAAAGGCACGTAATTATTTAAGTTCTCACCCCAATTAAGCAGATAAATCAAATCCAAATGCATAGCTATATAAAGAAGGTTTACTGAAGCGAAGTGTCCGGTAGCAGTGTTTGTTCATTGGCACTTCCACGACTCAAACCAAGCTACGGCCAGTAGACAATGATTCAAAATATAATGCATTACGTTTTGTGCTCCGTTCATTTAGTGCATCGGATTTCATATAAAAATA
>JAAAKD020000002.1:970284-983851 GCA_010014825.2 Danaus melanippus
AAAAGTAATTAAGTGTAGTGTTTTTTATCTCCATAATCTATAATGATTTACGTTAATGTGCTCTGATATTTCTTATTAATAAGCGCTTCTGTAGTTTTGCATTCGATTTGCAATCGAAACCCATTAAGATACAGAAGCTATCGGTTTCAGAAGATTCGATACTGCTCTTAGTGTAGTGTAGTGCACACATTCATACGTCTATAATATTGTAGCTAAAATAATAATTCAATTAAACATATCTTTATAATCTACCTTATCTTATACGCGCAGAGTTCAGTTTTGTATAATTCCTGAGATGAAACGAGAGACGATATGAATGTGTGCTTACTCCCACATGCAACAGTTTGATGTTTTACCAGTATTTATATGGGATTTAACGCAGAACCGCATTTTGCTTCATTATCGGCAAGTTTATATGATTCCACATGTTAATTGTCAATTAAAGAATCACAAGTAAAAGGGTCTTCCATAACGGTTAATACATCCAACCGATGGCTATAAATACAGGCTTTTTATGCCAAAACTGGAGATTTGTGTAACTCACGGACATTCTTCACGAAACCCCTCGCATTATTTCAACTTTTAATTGAATTTGGGAATTTAAAAATAAGGATTCCGGCCAAAAAAGAATTTTGATTTTTTTATTATATAATAGACTTAATTTGTTAAATTCGTGACGTCACCTGTAATTTTGTTTATTAAAAGTCATTTCGTCCGTGTTTATCGGGATCGGAATAATTTCATGTATTTCAGTTTACATCGTGTATATGAATTAGGATACAATAATATTCTAAGTACATGAAAAATATTTCAAAGGAGTATGCTTCTATAATGTTAGTGGTGGCCTAGTGATTAAAAGGTCCGCCTCTCAATCATGAGGGCGCGGGTTCGATCCTGGCAAGTACCAATGTGATTATTCTGACTCATATGTACTTTCTAAGAGTATTTAGACCACTGACATACGGTGAAGGAAATCATCACGAGGAAAACTGGACTTATAATTTCACAATTATAAGTTTGAAATCACCATTATCACCATATTTGTTTTATTTATTTATGCTTCTGGAGACAATATATATATATTGTACCAAAGCATTTCGGCAATCAAAATATTCTCGTATTCCAAGATAAACTCAAACAGTATGGAGTACCAACGAATTTGACATTTCCATTCGCCGTCAGTCGCCAAATTAACAGCACACCCCACTCGTGACTGTACAATATTTATGAAATGTCAGTGTACATATAAATCATTATCTTTTAATCTGAAGTAATGTTTCCTTTAATATCTTGTTGTGACAATTACAAGTAGTCGTTAGTTACTATTATAAAGATAGCTATCGAGTGTTATGATTTATTGATAGAGCCTCGTAAACCTCGTGGAAGTTTAGGCTATTAATTCTTTAATACTAATTATTGTTCAAGTTATGCGATTTTGGAAACTTTTAATTATTTTTAGAGAACCAACTGCTAAATTTAAAAATAACATACAGACATGTTGACAGTAATTATGTGTTAGCAACGAATGAAGTCATTTGATCAGGGATCACGAACTTTAGGTTCAGAAGCGTTTTCAAATTTAAAATGTCAGCGACATCTGTTATTCAGTTTGCGTTTCATTTGAATTCAGCATTTGTTAATGATGTTATTAAATCGTCGATTAATATTACAATATTCCGATATTAAATATTTAAGATATATGAATCGATACTGTTTTTAAACTTAACTTCATAATTGAGTACATCAGAGCTATTTATCTAGTGTTGTATCGAATAGCTTGCACTTGTTCAAATAGTTCTTATTAGCTCTTATATACGACAAATATAAGGAGGTGCGACCAAGAATGCGACCCGCTTATAAAAATACACCATTTGTATTCAATATCCTTATACGTCATAGAGCTTTTCAGAGTTTTATGTACAGAACTGGAGTCGCTTATTCGACAGAAAAAGAATACAAAAGCGTCTCATTGTTTCGTGAGTCGCGATGTGCATAGCAATGTAGAACCAGTTTGTTAGTTTGTCTATGTGTCGAGGTGTTAAAGAGGAGTCTTCGCACGTATTAGAGTTATGAATTATTGAACAACTTTAATACTCAGCCAGATGTGTGACTACATTCACATCTTGTATGGACCCTTCTGTACAAACCCAGCCATCAAAGTTTTAATATCACGTCAGAGATCCGTCCGATCGTTCCGATATAAAGCCGTGACGTTTATGTTCAATATAAATTACTTTGATCTTATTATTATTATTATTTATGAATATTATGCTCTCATTCATCTGAGATTTAAAAGGCACTTACATTTTTAATTTACGCGAAGATTTTATATTGCAGTGATCTGACCTGACGAGAGATATCCGAATATATTAAGAGATAAATATTTTGTTTTGAGATAAATGAACCGATAGAAAAACAAAATATGTATAATTAATATTATACGGAAGCCTTTAGAATAGTTACGTATGTAGTCGATATCGAGTGTTACGCCCCCGTTATTGAACTATCGTGTCACAGAATGCGATCTTGATTTATAGTTGCAAAACTAGCAACCATGACCCGGTTTCAGTCGGTGTCGATACCTTCCAATCACTCGACATGATTTGGTCTACACCTGTGACGATGGCACCACCTACATGAACGGTTCATTATAATAGCTTCAATAAAATTAAACTTAGAAGCTGAATTAATATTATTACTTCACTATAGATACTCTAAAGTCAGTAGTGGCCTAGTAGTTAAAAGGCCCGCCTCTCATGCATGAGGAAGCGGGTTCGATCCTGGCAAGTACCTATGTGATTTTTCCCAGTCATATGTACTTTCTAAGAGTATTTAGACATCACTGATCAATGCATTCCCAAGGAGAGTTGATGTCAGGCGGGCGGCCGGTCGTAAAAACAATTTAGCCAAAACAATTCACAACATGTAAGGCAGACCCTGGCTAAAGCTGGGAAATTGTCAGGTAGAAGTAGAGATACTCTAACTTCTATAAGTCTCAGGCATGCAGTTAGAAAATCAAATGACAGGCACGCAAATAACTATTCCAACGATTTGCCTATATAAGTTCAAAGGTAATTATCGGCTCTTAGCAGCCTATCAAGAGGCATTTATTCATTCAAAATACTATCTATACCGTAATTGATGAAAGAGTTTTGTCTTTTTTCATTCACCCGTAGGTTGACACCGTAGGAGGCGGCTTAAAAGGGAAACTCAGTAATACCTGCACTGCAGTCGCATCGTATGTTTGTCAGGCAGACGTTCCACGGTTTTTTTTATGTCGATATCGTGATTGGTACAACCCTAGATCATTTTAATTGGCCACGGAGTTGTTCGACAACCTACAGTGTGTAAATGTTTTAATGACTTTATTGTGTTCTTAGTTCAAATGCTACGTTTTGTTCTGTTTGTGCCTATATTGTTGCTAGTGTTGTGCTTTTATCGATAGTAAAATTTATATTAACCCACCCCTGTTCCGAGGAGCATTTCAATTTATCTGTTTTAATGGAGCAAATTAATTTAATGGCTGAATTTTAATAACAGAAGGGTTAATTAAGATTAGCGTGGTCATAAAACGGTAATTGCAAATGTGGTAAAATTTGATGCCGCAATTTAATGGCGATGCAATTTCTCATGGTTTAAAAATAGATACTGACGGCATAAAATAACATTTTTAATGTTTATTAAATAGTTCGAGTTCATTAAATTCATTACAGCCTATAATAACTTATAAAACTATATCCTCCTTTAAAAGTATACATTATGTACATGTACATATAGTTTATTATGGCATCATTAGAATTGAAGCTATTCTTTTAATTAGATACATGTATGGCAATAAAAATAAATGGAGGGAATATTGTTCCGTGGAGAAACAATTTGGAAGGGCATTTGCGGGTAGGAGGGCAATCCAATGCTATTATTTGTATCGTCTGCGGTGTATTGCCTTTATGTTTAGCGGTTTATTCTACAAGTTATGGTTTCACAGCGATATTAAAGTAACAAAAGCAACGCAGCGCAATGGTCTCAATGTATCATTGTAATATAATATAATATAATTCGTTACGTTCATTGTTAGGTCATAAATTCTGTTTTAACTCACTTTTTAACACCTTAAACTGTAATACCAAGAGCTATGTGTATCCCATGCATTACTTCTCGCCGTATTCAGTCTGTTTAATTCTCTAAATCCTTTGACTTGCGCCAAACTTTGAGCCATATGAGGCGGTGTTGACTTTCGTTTCGACTGACGTTGACTTGTTCTTTCCTTTAACATTTTTGCGTTGCTTCAAAATTTTTTTCAATTTGATTACAAAGGAATACAAAGATATATATAGCAATTATGAATACAGGTCAAAAATATACATATTTTTGTTATTTTGAAGTAATAATTTTAAAACAAAAAAAATTCTTCTTACAGAAACATTTGCGAATTAATGCTTTCATAACTGCATGTATATTTTTGTAACAAATCTAATAGTTTTTACGAATATATTTAGACGGAACTTTATCCTGTATAAAATGAGAGCGCTTTCTAACCTTTGTCAGTTTTAAATTAAGTTCAAATTTAAAGTGACTATAAACTAAGTAACTCTTCTTTCTTAATATCGTTCCGTTTCATTTGTTTTGTATTCCTCTGTTTTGCGACAATACAATATAACATTTTATTTCAATGTTCATTATAATTAAGGTGGTTCCAGAATGAGTTAGCCGTTGGCGAGGCTTTGTTTTAAAATTTCTTAGAAACTTGCGGTGGTCGGGTCAGGAGTATTTAATTATATGAACAATGCCATCTTAATTATAGTTAATCACTTAGCGCCATCTGAAACAGCTTTAACATTTGAATGATTTGAAGTTTAGTTTAAATCTAAATATATGCATTACAATGAAGAAAAAACACGTCGTAAAAACTCTCTACTTTCTTGTAACGTCTTAAATTCACTTTATTTGTCGGTTAATTTATTTGGAATTGAGGAAACCTTAAATATTATACGATTGTAAATAATACAGGCGACATTTTGTAAGCTTGATCATAGCTTATTTCTAAGTTACAGATAACAACTATTTATTGACCATCCTTGTATAGAGGTTGTATTGAGCAGTTAAATCGATAATAAATTTTTATTATAATTAAAACTTTTTAAGTGGCAATAATTTAATAATTTTCCATAACATAAAGTTTCAGACCGACAGTATATCATTGTCGAAGGACATAATAAATATGACAAAAAATCGTAAACGTGTACAGTTAAAAGTTAATACGAATTATCTCATACGGAATATCTCTCGAATCTCATTATGTATTAACACCATTTCATTGATATATCATTATAAAGAAACTCAAATAAAACTCTTTTATATTATTAGATAATAATTTTGTTTTTATTTTATATTTATTTACAAACATGGGTTCATAGAAATATTAAGTTATGATACAACAACTCCTGCAAGTTAACGGGGCTGGTAAAAACGTTCGTGATTTGTAATAAAAGAAATCAAGAAAGATTTATTGATAAATCAATCAAGAATTATTAAAATTCGGTCGACTCTTAAACAGATACGTTGTTCGAACCCTTTGTCGTGCGATAATTTTTGTTCCTGACACACGACTGAAATAATATAAGCTTATAGAGACATAATATATCTTATCTACATATATAAAAATGTAATAAAATATATCTATTTTAGTCTCGTATAATATGTTTATAAATATATAGTAAGCAAAGCAATATAGTGGTATAAATGGAAGATGTATTAGTGTTCGGTACGGCTTGGTTATTTATATTTGCGGACCTCCCGTAATGGCGAAACTGCTTTTATGATCACACTAATTGGCAATACCAAATAAACGTGAAAATATTAATTCATAAAACTTCATCGACTGAAAATACGATTGTTGTATGGTTTTCTGTTTTTATTTTTATATTCTCATAAATTATCAATGTATCTACATGGGTTATAAAAGTTATTGAACTTTTTTCGTTTATATAAGTGAGGTTTCTAAATACGTTAGTAAACAGCTTGCCATTAAATTAGTAGAAACGAGATGGGAAATTCTATAAGTACATTGTAAAAAAGCATTAATTAATTTGTACCTTAAAGTATATTTTTGTTTTGCAGACAAAGTCGGTTTCCGTCGAAGCAATGAATGCTTTGGTGTGTCAAAAGCAGTTAAAATGGTGTAAAACGTTATCGCTAACAGCTCAGCAAAGAATAGGCAAAAGTCTTTGTCCATCGACTGAATATTTCAAAGTTTAACAGCTAAATAGTTAGGATCCCGCCTTAAGATATACGGAATGCGACAGAGCTACATAAAATATTTATTTGCTGTTTATATTTAATGTTCAAATCAAATTTTCTTTTTACATTTCGTTTTATAAGTCTATAACTTTGCGTTCGTGACTCTGTTTAGTGGAACTGAAATTTTCTGTTGTTACTTTTTGTTTGCGTGTCTATTTTTGTATATTTCTCAGTGAGCACAAGTTAAGTAGTTATTGTCTGGAGCCACAGACTCCAACATAAACGTGATAATTTCCAATTGACGCTCATGGTATTCCCTGGAGGCGAAGACTTTAAACTTTAATGAATGTAACTATTGAGTGCAAATCATCACTTATATTGAAAACGGATACGTGTCGAGGGCATTGTTCTATAAATAAAAAATATTATCTCAAAAACCTCAATCCATTATACATTTTATAAATTGAAAACACGGAGGTCCAGTTTCTTTACGATTATTGTCCTTTGCAAGGTATTTAGCGACGGTATTTTATAAGTGATTTTTGCTTACTAATTATACCTGAACTGTAATGAAAATTTATAAATATTCATTTACTTAAAACGATCCTGGGTATAAATGTAGACGGTTCCTTTTTACTAATGCCGCTTTATGTTCTGTATCGTTCGACATGATCATCAAAAGTCGAGCATAACTGCGACGATAAAGTTTACGAATACATGATTTTGGATCCAAGGTCGATAGGAGGTGAGGATAAGACAAATACATTGAAATAACAATATGGAGGTGTACGTGTATAACAAAACCAAAGGCTTGTTCCAATACAAATGTTTTCATTAAAGTAAATAAACATAGTTGAATTTTCTAAATATTGTCTATAATGGCGTCGTGTAGCTCGTACGGGGGACATAAGATAGACCTTAAATACGATGTGTAGACTCGCTACAACTAACACTAGGATCTGACACACGGTTGAACGGGATATTAACCTTATTATTAATAATAATAAAAATATGTATAATTTATATCATTCCTGTTGGAATCATTACAGCTCAGATGTTTCAAAACATTTCTCTTTTAATATATATTGTCCACGATAGTGACGGCCGTGTGTGTGTCAAATGAAATTCAAAGATCGCTGTGATGCAGAAACATTGAGATCCCGTCGGATACCGATATAGTTGCAATAGTTGTCGTTTAAAGGACAAACCCTTGTCTATTCGGAGACAATCACATTTCACGCCATTTATAGACTACCATGAGAATAGATACCACTACGACTGCTAAATACCGAGGTGGCATTTTTATTAAGGACCCCACTTATGAGGCTTTTCAGGTTCACGCTCAAATACAAACTCGATTTATTAATGAAACTAATATTTTTCGGATTTTATTATTGTAAAACCCACATACTCCCGACCTTTCGGTTACTTTTCAGCAACCGTAATAAGGGGCAGACAAGACGTCACTGTTGTTGTGTTGTTTGAGGTTGTATTATATTTAAACCGCAGTTACTTTGAGAAGGTTTGAGTGATTTTGCTCAACAATTAATCTTATTACATATATAATCAACATTTTGGAATGTAGCTTCTATTTAAATAAATAATTTCTATGTATTTTCTCTCATATTTGTACAGTCTGCGCGTGTTCTTGGAACATTCGCAAATTTATCAGTTAGACTGCCGGGTGTGAGCTACCCAGCCCTGGTTAAATGTTACCAGTTATACAAACTGATTCCCTTATAGTCAAAGCGATAGTTATAGAGACAACAGTCATGTTCAAAAGTCTTATTAAAATCTTTCTTAAGAATGAATGCATATTATTAGTATAGATTAAATTGGAATTTAAAAGTTATTTGAAGTTAGTGACGCTGTCTAAAAATGTTTTGAGTCGCTTAATATCTTCGTCTATTAACAACTGAAATCATCTTATACGTCCTTCAAGAACTCGTCAGCATTAATATATTCAAAACTTTAAGAGAATGTTAATGATATTATCTTATAAATAATATAGGAAATGTATTTTTAAATGTTAGCATTATATTTCAACGTTGAAACAAGTAAACACTGAATATAAATCCGTAAAATATGTATTTAGCTAATTGAAAACACACACAGACACAAACGCACGCACACATATATATTAATATGTAATAATTGTAATAAATAAAATAATGAATAGTTTCTATTATAATAATAGTATATATTACTTTGGCAGCCAAATGATTGAATTGGCTAATGTTGTATATTGGCCAACCAGTTTCCATCGCTGATGGCCGACACTCGGTAGCAAGTTAGTGACATTATTCGATCTTGGATACGGTTTTTTTTTATTATTTTCCATATAAGAATAGGATTTTATGTTCATATTTAAAATTAATTCATAATAACAGAGCTCAAAGAATACGATCTCGTTATGATGTATAAAAAAAATATATACGATATAAATAAATTTAACATTTATATGTAAAACTTTGATTATTATGTAATTTAATGATTTTATTGTTGGGGGTCAGTGATGGCCTAGTGGTTTAAAGGCCCGCCTCTCATGCATGAGGGCGCGGGTTCGATCCTGGCAAGTACCAATGTGATTCTTCCGAGTCATATGTACTTTCTAAGAGTATTTAGACACCACTGATTAATGCATTCCCAAAGAGGGTTGATGGTAAGCAGACGGCCGGTCGTAAAAACAATTAGCCAAAACTATTCACAACATGTAAGGCAGACCCTGGCTAAAGCTGGGAAATTGCCAGGTAGAAGAAGAAGTAGAATCATTTTACTGTTGGATATTAAAACAATGCAATATTCTGTGATCATAAAATACATTATATGTTATGTATTTATTTAATTTGTGTACATTACATATTTAATTGTTTTATTTGGATTAAAAAATTGACAATTTTCGTCAAGTCCGAATAGTGTTTTGCTCAAAATGTCCAATGTTATAGACGAGATGGTGTTATTCAGTCCGCTCTTGGTACACATCTCTCCAAACACCAAGGTCCACGAATATTTTCAAAAGGCATCATCCGCGCGAACAAAACTCCAGACGTTTGCGAATTTCGCGCGATTTGAAATAATTGAAAAACGCGCGTTTCGAATGCGCGCCGCATTCTTACAAGGCTCTATTAAGTCTGCAATATCTTATCAGGTGATATTGTCCCTTATAGTTCACATCATAAAGTCCGTTTTCCTTGAGTAGCAATTCAAAATCGCTCCCGTTTTTTCCGACGCATGTTCAGAGAAATGTTTGATGGTTTTCTTGTTGCGACACGATACCGACACGTCTTAATTATTTCGTAGTTAATAAGATATTAAATCTGCATGTCCGCGGGGATATCTTACGAGATGGGATTCAAGGTTTTGCTGAATCCCAAAAACATGTGACTGAATTTGTTTTTATACAGCCATTACTTAGATTAACTCGTAAACAGTTAGGACGCGCAATTATTTTCACTAAAACAGCATTCGGTTATGTCGTTATCCGTAAATGTACGGAGAATGTAAATGTGTTCCGGAGTAAAAACTTGGATGGACTTCTTCTACATTGCTGACGTTTTTGATACCGTATTATTCAGCTAAGTTACATCGGACGCGATTCCTCACTGTGTTTAAATGCATTTCTACTTGACAGGACTAATCAAGGATTCCATAGACTAACATTAATGTCTTTTTATAAAGATATTTCAAATCATAGAGTTTGTTCTGATGATTTAATTTTATTTCTCGCGAAACTAATGAAATAAATGTACATGTTCAATATTTTTAAGTTTTTATATATCTACTTTTAAAATGTAAAAATATGTGATGCTTATAAAATATTTTTGTAAAAAAATGTGAGTTTGGCTGTATGTAGTGGATTTGGGTATAATTATGTAAAAAAAATATATTTATTTAAATAAATGAAAGTAGTGGTTGGTATTATTTTATCGAATATGTTGATGTTATAGCGAACATTCTTAGCAGTTGACGTTGACGTTCTCATGATATATGGCAACATTACTGTGTCCAGTGGAATTTATATTGTTATTAATTTTGTAGAACATATTAACATAAAAATACATAAATTAAAAACTCTATTTGTTCTCTGTCCGGGGTCTATTCTGAGGTATTTCGAAACAAAACCTGATACAACGTGCATCAAATCGGAATTGAAAAATTTTATTCGGCCCATTCCATCTAGCGCCTACGTCGAGCGCCGTCCCTCTCTCGCATACCCGTTCGATATGTGAAAGAAAGGGATGGAAGTGGAATCTGCTTGAGTTGTTTGGCCGTGTTGAAATACTTACACGAGATTTGGATTATAAAAAAAAAACTCGCGCGATGGATGTAATGGTGGCAAAAAAAATATTGTTTAATTCAATTTATTATAATGACTTATTCTGCTGAATAACGCGATTGTAAAACAAAAATGTGAGTTCGCATTCCGTTTGGAGGCATTTACATTATGTATACATATGTACGTATAAGCTTAATATGATCCTACGGAATCTGAGGGGGGTTTATACAAAAATGTCTGATGAAAAAATAACTCAGTATTAATATATGAAAGATGATGCTTAGGTAAGATTTGTCAAATTTGATTATAACTTTATATTTTTATCTGTGGACGCTACGAACGCGCCTAATGTCCAAAGTTGAAACTGTCACAATGGGTTCTATTTAACATGGTGTTATCAGCACACCATCAGACAACGCCTGATAACTATAATGATTGATGACAGCCCTTACACTATCACATTTAAATAATAATCACTCTACTTATGAGAAACTTGGCTAATTACGACCGCTTCTCATTTTTTTTTCATTCGAGTCCCATCAAAACAGGTGGTATATGTCCATGATATAGTCTGTAATCTGTTTTCAGACGAACTTTGTGGACTGAATGTAATTGACATTTCTTGGAAGGATAATTTTTATCGATCTGTCAGACGTAACACGAGACTGGCATGTAATATTACACTCCGACCAAGGTGTTTAGGTCTCAAATAATCTAGATATGGTTATGAATAACCAAAAACCAGGACGCTGAATGCATCACAACAAAGAGAGGTACGAAACTAAGCCAAACACTCGCACGCCTTTATACGGCATTTCTTCACTAAACACCCTCATTCTGTGAGGAGCCCGCTTCCTTTGAGTATTTTTATTGAGTTCACACTCCGTAGAACAAAAGAGAGCAAAAGAAAGAGACGCCGCCAGCGACACCTGACGGCCTGAGGAGGAAACGCGATACTCACGTTCGGAACGACGACCGATTATAAGGTCTATGACGGTAAACATACAACTCACTTTTAAATGTACTATTACTATTACAATTCACATCATGCATGAAATGAAATTGAATTTTAATACAATTCAATTAGAGCTGAGAGTTGCATGTGAGTTTATATCGTATTCAGTCCGTGATACCGTCCGCAGTTCGTGTATTAATATTTGTAAGATTTAATAGTTATTACAATGATACTGCGCCGGTTTCACTCTTCTTACGTCATCTATACTCAATATATCGAACACGACCGACCGTCCGTCCGTAATTCGACGAATTATCACTAATGCGGCTAAAATTATACGTGAAAATTATAATTTAATTTAATGACTGAGTAAAATGCTATCTAAAGGTAGGTACACACGGGATGCATTAAAAAAACGTAGAGGTAATAACATAAAAAAAAATTCCCTTCGCACCATCTTAATTGAAATTTTTCAACTATGTCAGTCAATGTGGTGATCTTAAGTTGAGAAAGATTTAGCTCAAGCTAAAGATAATCAAAGAGTTTATAAATTAAAATAGGATACTTTGAAATATCTCTCATATGGTGTCATAATAAATAAGTTTAAAATGTCGCTGACAATTTTTAAGCAGTATTACAGTCAATTTACAGCTCTCGTGAGCCTCTGTTGACAACCTAATCTATGCTTAGAAATTTACTATCAAAGCACGGTTATTTGCATTAATAATATATATTATAGATATACAAGTCGGCTATCGAGTTGGAACAAAACTAATACTTTATTTAAAACATTACGATAATATATAATATAATACAAAAACAACACATAATAATATTATAACGCGAGTTCGATTACTTAACGTGCATATAAAAGTGTTTAATTATAATAAATTAACATATTAACAAAATAACCGATGACTCCCAAATATCAGCTACTGTCGCATAACATTAACAGACCTCGCTAGTCTCACGACCGGTTCAGTTTCGTCATATAAAAGATATATATATATGTACAAAATAATAGATGGACGGCGAATTAATTTATAATTAATGAAAAAAGAAAACTAACTAAATGATTACCAAAATGGCGTCAATTAAATAGCAGAATTAACGTCCTGGGGATGTCGATGGTATCAGAGCGGGGGCTCTCTGCCCGGGCTACCGTCTGGCTGTTCGTGATTCATCTCCAGCCCGGGGTTAATTGAAGAAAGGCTTTGTTTTGACTTGTTATACAGTTAAACGTGAACTCGCATCATTAACTCCGGGACATGTTAGACAATGCTCGGATGGCATTCCCTTGGATTTAAATACCTTTTGTTAATACTGTACATTCAGCTCCTGTTGTCACACAGAGAACACCGGTTCACTATGAGAATAGCTTGTATTTTAAATGAGATAGCCTAATATTTATCGGATGGTAATAAGTTAAATGTAAAACAATAGTTTCGAATTTACAATAAACATGTCAAAACACGGATCGTATTCAATAAACATTTTTATTGGACATAAATAAGAATTATTATGTTAAAATTAAAGATGGATGTCTTCAATACATATTACTCGGTGGGCCACTGATTGTACTAATGATCAATAAAATATTAGTCTAGTTGGAATTAAAAACCAGCTCGGGGTTCTTGATACGTATAAATTATTAATTTATACGATCGTATGCTTCGCGAAAAGGTAATAAATAGGCCCCCGGACAGACCAAACTCGACGTTTGTGACTTATATACAAACATCTTATAGTACTGGCGACTTGATAGCTAGATTATATACACGATTATCGACCGTATCATCGACGAATAGAGTCCGAATTCGTTTGAGCAAATCAATAATTTTAAGACCAATTTCGTTAAGAGGAAGCGCAAATCCAGCTCGGTTTCGTTTTTAGGGACAAGTGAAGGCGACATTCGGTCACCGGTTTTCGGGATTCAATTTGAGAAATCCAGAGACGTTTTGATGCCACAATGGAACCGGCGACAGTTGACGTTGAGTGATGTCCAGCCTCCGTTGATAAGGGCATGCCAACAGTTTTGGGAATCGATAACTCGGATTTTAAAATGCGATTCTCGATTGAATTCATTTATATAATATATA
>JAAAKD020000002.1:1014811-1024865 GCA_010014825.2 Danaus melanippus
CATTAAGCGCCGGCAAATAATATAATGATTTTTTTTTGCAATTTTAATAAAATGCAAAATTATGTATATAATATTCAAGAATCTTAATAGTCGTCGACGTGTTCTTATATACATACATATTTTTAATCCGTAGCGTGTATCTCGTTTGCAGAATTACAACCAATTATAGTAACGTCATGTCTACTTGAGTTCGTTTGTCTCATTATGTCATTATTCAAAGATAAGATCGTCACATTCCGACTCCCTATCGACACTTAATGTATACAACGTAACGAGATAATTAGCATTCACTTCGGGAAAGTGCTTTATATTCGACTTATTGTTTTGTTTTGTGACTTTTTCATTTGTTCTATAAAAAGACCTTGAATCAACGCTGTGTTATCTCATGCGATCATTTTACGAAGGGAGCACAGTTTTGAGTCGGTTTTATCTTAATACGACATCTCTGTCTCGGTGATAACTTGGTCTAAATTGAGTTGTTATTATACAAGGTGTTAGACAGGATTCTTCTTTGTATTTAAAACTTAATGAAACTATTAGTTATTCGCGCATGGAATGTTTCATAAGCTCGTGGGAAGATCAAAAACTCCTGCCATAATAAGGACTTCCTTCTTTTATCTCAGATGATATCAAGATGTTTTAAAGTCTGCCATCACAGGACTATCAACATACCGAACCAGCTATTTATGATCGCTATCATTTACAGGTGAACTTGTTTTTTCAACGGTACCGGGGAATAGATCCTACTGTTAAGTAATGACGGATGGTTCTAACATCGGCACTGAATTTTTCATAACCAATTACCGATGACACCTTCGTACATTAAAATATTCTGAAATAATTGAATAAAGGAATCGTATGAATTCTTAACATAATTCAATCGGAGCTTGATGTCTGTAATTTATAATTTTACTATTTAAAATTTTATAAAGTTCCTAAACTGATATATGTCCTGTCCGTACCGTTATAGTTCTGTCCGTACGAAATTTAATTCTTAATATTAACAAGACAGGTGTAAATTTATGCCCTCCAAAACGGCACCTATGTAGTGCGTAATTGCAACATACAAGCCGACAAAAATAGACCGTGTTATATTTAATAGTGTTTGACGTATCGTTGCGAAAATTCATGTTTATTTGCACTACTTGATAAGCTTCAGTGTAAATTATCAGGTTGTAATAAGCCTTAACTCAGTAATGTGTATACAAGCTGGCTTGCGTCACAGACGACGGCGCTTACATAGCTTATTCATTTAAATACAAGCTGAAAATATGTCGACTTAAAAGGGACTAGAATTTATTTTACGAAATCTAAAACAAAGCTATTCACATAAATTTCATTTCTGAAGTTAATATAACAATCATTATTTATTTAATTATCTTTATTATTATCGCTTCCTTTACAAGCACGGTGTGTCTCTTGCTTTATATTGTCTATGTAAACACGGCCTTACATCAATGGTTGCGCAAAAACGGACGCCTGTATCAGTTCTACATCTAATTGGCTATAAATTGTATTTCAATCATTATATGTTCTCGTTTATGCTGTGAATGAAATAACAGAAAATTGTTATAACACTAAAAATATGTACCATTGAAAAATATTATCTGTGTGGTCTAATTCACAAACTCATAAAAATATTATTTCTAACTGTAACCAATCTGCTAACTGGGTTCTGTTAATAAAAGTTAGATTCCAATTAACACGAATCAATCAACGTTCAAATCCGTCCACTATTCAAATTGGTCTAGAGACTGTAGATTTGAAGACCGGCTGGCGAATGAATTGGATCACATCTCCAGTGGGTCAACGAGCTGCGATTAATTCAGTGTAAACTACCAGGTCGTAGATGTCTCGCTATTAAGGAATGGGGTGAAATATTTTCTGAGAAAAATGTATATTAGAAAGCTTAGCTTATATATATATAAATTTTTATGACATTAAAAAATTAAGTTAACGATGTAAAACAGGACAATGAATACAATGAAACGAAAACAGACTAATATTTTTGAGATCTAAGATATTTATATTCTTACGTATACCGTGGCGTATTTAAGTAGGTATAGTTACCTAAAGATAAAATTAAAATGTCTGTTTCTGATTTCAAAATAACTATGATTTCTAAAGCGCTTACAGTTATTTATATGATACCTACTTAAACAGCACGTTGTAAAATGTTTCGTCGGTGTTATTCTATGGACTGAAGGTATTTTAATGTTAGAGGTACTTTCACTGAAAGCTAGAAGCGTTTTTTACGACCTATGCCTAAGAAATATTCGATACCACAATATGATTTGGTTCTAAAGCAAATATTTTATGGAATTCCCCGAATTAACGTATATAAAATAACGCTTTAAAATAATGAATATTATTTTTTTTACAATTAAAGAATATTAGAGGACAAGTTTTGGAAATATGTGTTTGGAGATAGTTAATTTTAATGGATGGCGTCAAAATTAATGATTAATGTTATCAAAATTTTCGAAAGTATGTTAGAACCACGTCAAATAAGTAATTATTTTAATAGTTAGACAAATATGGACCACTTTTTGCGAGGAATTATAATCAATGATCTTTTATAGTTTTTGTAATAAATCTCTTATAGAATATATATTTCCTTTGTGAATGGGCACTCCCAATTTTTTGTGTCTTTTAGCAATGTTGAAAATCGGAGCACAAAGGATGTTTGTATAAAAAAATTGTTATTTCACGCCGATTTACTGGCAATCTCGTATGATGAGACATCGTTTTTAAATAGCATAGTAACATGGGATGAAATTTTGTTTTCACAATACCTGGCAAATGTATTAATGATTGGGGAGTTGTTTAATTTAATGCAACGTTTAGCTAATGTATTAAATAGCATTAAATTGTTCTTTCAATTAACATTCAATTTCATTTGGACTATTATACACTAGCACTAGCGTTAGAAATAAAAAACAGAATGTTAAAAGCTTTTCTTCCATCGTATGTCAGCTTTTGATTAAGAAAACAATAATTGATGCTTGGTTCTGCCTGAAAATTTCTCTCTTAGTAACCAAAACGCCATACTGTGAGTATCATTGTTAAATTATATCTATGAAATAGCTGTGACAAATAGAAACGTAAGTCGTAGTTGGTCCTTAGTATATTAAGTTAGGGTTGTAATAACTCTGTGCCTTCAACTTATAAGGCCAACGATAAGACTAAACGTGTAACTAGAACATTAACAATGTTGATATACATAAAATATCTGTTGATAACTAAACAGCATGTTTTTTGACTTTGGTATTTGTGTTAAATTCTTTGAGTTGCGTAACATGAAACTGTATAAAATTATACTTAATATTAAGTATTTATTAACCGTTACTAATATTTAACTGTATTTAGGGTGACAGTAGAATAAAAATGCAATAAGTGTCTAAAAAAAAATCTTGTTACTCTATAAGAACTGAGGTTTGGTCTAGTTATGATATAAAAATACTAATAACAGGCTGAAAATTAAAAGAATATTATTAAATATTATGTTTTATTTATCTTCACAATTGTTAAATTAAGCGTTTGACTGAATGATACAAGACAGAGAAATTACTAATAGCTATTAGTATTAATTACCAAAACTTTCCGCGTCAAACTTAGTCGGATGGCTATTAATTTTAAGTTTTAACACTACAATGGCGCTATTAGTGTTAAATCTTATCGTAATAAATCTGTTAATGTAGGTCGCAGACAGCGTCAGGTGCTGGATACCTCGCTAATTGTTTTCAACTTCACCGCCGCACTCAGTAATTGGTGGATCATAAAATTTCTGAAATTTATACAGATATTGACTTTTATTAAACCTGATACCTTCGAATTACATTTGTTAGGAAAACAATTTATACAAAAATTTTAGAATTTTTTCTTAATAGACAGATGCTTAACAATATAATGTATATTTAGTAGTCTATATATTATTACGAAGTATGTTAAGTAGAATGTGTAATTATAATTATACTCTGGTTAAAGTGGACGGAATGTTTATAATACGTTTAACCAATAACCGATTCTCACAGTTAATAGAATGATTGACATCTATATGATTTATCATCGACTACAGATTCTTGGCCTCTGCTTCTTGTACCTGTAATGGGATAAATTTATTGAGAAAGCTATAATGGATATTAAGTAGAAAACCGTACAAGACTGGTACGACTGTGAAAGGTGAATATAAATTTATTGCATTCCAAGCCGTATGATATAGGCATCAGATTCCATTATGATTTGACGATATTTGTGTTAGGTTTTTGTAAAACTTGTGTTATGTGCAATATAGACTCTGGAGATACATCCGCATTTTTATCGCTTAAGTGTAAACCAGTGCAAGCTATAATATAGTATTGAACAATGAACTGGATACAAAATTATAATATTAACAGTATTAGATGTAACATTAAAGCAAATTAATTGTGCAATTAAATGTATTTATATTAGAGTAAGGGAGGATTGCATAAATCAACGCAATAAGACATACCTTTACGCAAGTTTCGTAAACTTTAAACTATCACAATTAATTCTAGACCTTAGCCTCTCTGATATAAAGTTAATATTATAAGATATATTTATACGTATTGAATAAAATTCAAATTATTATAGATTTACGCTATCTTAATGCGCTGTGTTTCTATTCATAAAGATACCGAGCTGAATACCATTTGGTTAAATGCATACTTCGTCTGAGAGATAATATCTTTGAAAAAGATAAGGGAAAGGGAGAATTGAGAATGGATGTATGAGAACATTAGTGACCTGATGTTATATACATCAGCTGTTCGATTCAAATGAATCATCATTTGTATAGAATATATAGTTTAAAACGAGACTAGGTAAATAGCTGGAAAGTTGATATCAAATAGAAGGGCAAGAACCATATACACTCTGAATACCCCATTAATCCTTCAGCTCCTATCCCATGCTATTAGGGACGAGCGCAATAAAATAGCCAGACAGGTGTTAGGTATGCGTATCGGTAACTTGTTATCGAGTAATGGAGTATCGATACCAATCGTAGTCGATTCGAGTTTCATCGCGTATCCGAGATTAGAAATCGTATCCCTAGATAATAGAGATTTCCGTCAGCCGAAATGTGTTAAGTTAAGGGCTTAGTTAAGTTAATGATAAGAATGAATGATGAATGAATGAAAAAATACATAACATCATTCATCTTATTTATCTTATCATTCATACAGCGTCCGTATTAATAATTCCCCCGCATTACCGGTATTAACTGCACTAGAAACTTGGATATGCGGCCTTATATTGAAATTAAATTGTCAGTTTCAATACGTGGCAGTAAACTAGATGTTTTAACATATTATGTGCTTTGTTATAAACTATTATTCAACGTTCTGAATTATTTATGACCGTCATATAACTGTTGATGCGCTGCTGTAAAGTTTCCCCCTTTTGGATCAAAAAGAATTCCACTCGTCATAATATCTTTATCTTAAGCTACAAAATGCCGCAATTTGTAAGGAGATAAGTGAATAATTGTACACTTCCTTGTAATTAAGTGAAAGGGGTATTACACTAGATTATTCAGCGACAAGTATAAACAGGTATGGCGTGGAAAATTATCTTTTGAGTTATACAGATAATCGAATAAGTTTTTTTTTTATATAAATCTTCTCAAATTAATGTCAAAGGTATTAAGACGTATCAGAATAAATCTAATAATTAAGATCCAATACCTCAAGTTTTATTAATAATATGTATATTAAAAGTAAAGTTTGAATGTAATAAACGGAAACCTTGAAAAAAGATTAAAACACAAAATAACTAATCTCAAAAATGGGGTCGTAAATTTGAAGTAAAATCACATGGTTAAAATGTGATTAATAATTATTAAAATATACATAAGCAGGCTAAACATCCCTTCGTATACCGTTTTTAATTAAAGCTGCGAGTCGGGTGCGCAGGCGCATGAGTCAAGACGTATTAAACTCTGGATGCAGCAAATTGCCTTTCCTTCACTTACCTTCTCGGAAACTTTACTGTATACCTTATGAAATAATTTTAGATTGCATTCGAGATATTCGTATTGGTTATTACTTGTAAAAAATAAATCTTCCATCTTCTTTATACATATTAATTGAAATTATGAATGTTGATAAATTATAAGAAACTCATTAAAAATTATGATACACTTTTAATGAATAGTTACCTATACGTTTATTAAGAGTATAAAATCAATATAAGTTTGAATAAAACCACTTTTTGGTTAATACATACATTATAAATATAATTTTAATAAAGAAGAATTGATTATGAACCGCTTTCGTTTAACATTGCCTTCGGTGATGAGCTAAAAGGCCCCCTCCAGTTGACGTGCGTATTAAAATGTAAAGGCGAAACAGAGCCAGTTGCCTCTTGACATGCAATTTTTGGATGTTCATTTATCAAATCAGTGATGTATTGTATTCCTATCGAATATCGAATCGTGAGGTGAATTGAATGCTGAGAATAAAATGGAGTATCTGTTTAAGAAAATACCAGCCATATATGTATAGTATTCGTACTTTGAAATGACAGACTTTCATTAACCAGATTTGAATTCTAAAGTTTATGAATACATATCAATAATTTTGATATATTTTATTATTCTTAAAACAAAGAACATAAGTTTTTTTGTAATTCATAGTGATGTCACGCTAACAGCTATTTATATTTCGTTTTAATAAGTGTCTTATCGATAAATTCCGCTCCAGTACAACACTAGTTCTCACTTGTCAAAACGTCTGTTTTGGATCAAAATAATTATTCTCCCAGTTACCAAATCCCGACCTCTTCAGGCCGAGTGCTTTGTTAATCAATTTGCGAACTGTTTGTGCCGTGTTATGAATATGAAGCCGTCAGTTTCCGAAACGTATATTGGATTTGCTAATTTCTTTTATCAAGTTTACTTTTTATTTGAGTTTTTTTTTACATATTTTTAGGTTTGAAAATGTTCGTTTCGAAACTTATTAAGAATTTATCTCGTGCCTTTGTTTGGTGAGTAGTTTGTACATTGACAGTTGTCATCCTTCATTGTTTACTATTCCGTCGTAATTTCTAAATAGCAGGTGTTTTTATACCAGCATCAGAGTTCGTTGAACCTTCTGATTGTCTCGAGTGTTAATCAAAGTAAACTTACAACGTAATATTTTGCCTCTCGCTTACGCACCAACCGAATTTCGTTTTGCCACTTTTTCGACTCATCAAACCGCGTATAATGCGAACCATCATCAATTTTTTTCCTCCTCGGCATTATTTTGAAAACAATTTTCTATCTCATATGATTATGGGTCATTTTGGTTGCTTATAAAACTATTATTAATGTATTACAACCATGAGCTGGCCGGTCATTATTTTTAGTTTAAAAACCTCTTCGTTGCGTTTGACTTTGTCTTCATTCGTTTTGTGTTATTATTTTGACATTTTCGTTGTTATTACGATTGCAATTAAATCTTCAGAATAAGTTTGAACCCGTTCTATGTTGATTGCCGCTTGACGTTCCGAGACTGGAGCGAGTGTATCAGCATTGCGTCATTAATATCGCGTGGAATTCTCCTAAGTACATTTCTAGAGTATCATACAGTGTTTTGTTATAAAGAAGTTATTATAAATTAATGTATGCAGATAATCAATTATAACTGAATCCATTTCGAATCGATCGCTTTTTTCAATAGCAAAGATAATTGAATATTTCTAAGCCATGTAATACTCTTTCGTTATTAGAGCGGCCTATTGTGAGTATTGAATGCCGTCACTGACATCGCTGGTTCATCAGCGTTACCTATCTGTATAACTGTAAGTTGTCGGGGCACTGGAAATAATTTTTTAATAGTGGACGTTGCACTAAAAGGTCAACGTGTTTTGATTGTCATGCTTCGCACTGTGATGTTTTTGCGGGATCATTTCATCTATTGTGAGTAATTTGAATGGAAACACCAGTTGATTTATAGATAATCGATTTCACTTACCTTCTTGTTATCTGATGTTAATTTAAGTCCGTAATGTATGAGAATGTTCTTGATACCTGCAAAAATTGGGCTTCGCCTCTTTATGTCAGAAAATTGATATATTTAACGTAGTTTATGTAATGAAGGTTATGGGATATTTATAATAATACTTTCAGTTTACGTTGTAAGATTGAACTGACTGGTCATAATTTTTTTAATGACAATTTTCTTACACATATGTACATAGATATTATTTAAATCTATATAATAATATAACAAATCACTAACAAAAAATCGATCGATACAAAGAAATTAAAGCTCTATGGGTACGAATGTTTTCAAATTCGTACATGATTTATCTCTTTTTATTACATATCTTTAATAGGATCCCCACTGTGCGGATGAGGCCTCAATTTGTTCACTGCAGCACGGCCATCCAGTAAGCATCATCGGCGATTGTTATCGACAATTATCGATATTTCCGTCCCTCAAAAGTGAACTTGATTCATAATTCGTACAAGAGTCTAAGCTTCTTTGTTTTTTTTATAGTAACCATATACTTACATACATATTTAATATCGATTTTATATAATAATGTTCTGATCAAGTATAACATTTCATGTTTAAATATTTTTTATCATATTAACTCCATTAACAATGCCGGACAATGATAAAATAGGGTTTACATGTTGAACTCAGTCCAAGTCAGTTAGTCGCCCGCACAGCTAGATGCTTAAAGGATGACTGTTCACGGACGATTAAGTACAAACATAGCCAAGACATACACGCACAGAATATTACTACAAGTATAATAAGGTAGCTGTTTTAAAATTATTGTATTTCAACATTAATTCCTGTCATATTTTATATAAGACACAAGGTATATTACACACTATGATCCCGGCATGTTGATACAGAGTATCTTTGTGATGGGAATACATTTTTATTAGTTGCTGTCAATGCATTATGGTGTAGTGAAGGCCTGTTGTGGCATGTCTGGTTATTGATGGTGGCCTTATTCCGTGTGGGCCCAGCTTTACCGTTAAGGACGTATCTTAATCTTACAGCTGGTCGCAGCGGACAATACTTAGATGAGTAATGTCCTCCGCATTCGCAAATGTCGTGTCGTAGAGAAAGTTCTGCTATTAATACATGTGATTTCTGATATCAATTTGCTAGCTGATAATAGGAATATATTACTATGAAATGATTCAGAAAACGGGTTAGTTTTTAAGCATTCCTTTGCTTGGTTTGTTATGGGAAACTGGCTGTAGGTCCGAGGGAGATGAGAAGATAGCCCGTGTTAAAATTATTGACCTCATACGAAAATTAGATACGACTGTTACAATAGTTTACGACCTCACAATAACACACAGGTGCGGCCTTTTCCATGTACGTGATCATCATAACCTCTCTTAACGTTATTTTATTTACGATTAATTCTTACTATGTATCGCAAATTACTTTCGACGTCTGTATGGCTTTGTTCCTTTTAAACTATATGAATTTATTGTAAAGATACTATCCTACAACTATGATTTTCATAGTTACCCTTATATATTAGCCTTGGTTCTTCAAAGCGATGAAGATTGAAAACATATTTTGTTTCAGTGACGTAAAAGTGAAATGCTTAAACTGCGATGTTATTTTTAAACAATATAAAAATATATGTACTTATACGTAAATATAAAAAATATCAGATAAATTCTTCACATAAACAGCTATAAATCACATCAAAATTGTTTCCAATTCTATATTTATGTTTCCTGAATCACCTGCGTCAACATTGATTTCCAACATCAGAAACCGTGTGAATTATTCTAATATTACCTTGTTATAGGAATATTTCAATACCGATAGTATTATTTTCGTCTAAATGTTCGCACGTTTGAAGATTTGATGTGATCCAACACCGTAATTACGAAAGTACGGAGAGTCGTAAATAATATTAACACATCGAGATTGGCGAGCGTCGGCATTTGCGGAAGGCACGAACGCAGTATTTTGGCATCTCTGAGTGGTTTCCGTGTAAATGATATTATCTAGCTTATTGTATAACTATCGCTTTATTCAGGTTAAGCATACGAATCCTCAGC
>JAAAKD020000002.1:1054535-1067481 GCA_010014825.2 Danaus melanippus
AGAGTCCAACCGACTACGGGTTGGGTTTACCTCGCTAAGGCACTCGATAGAGAGTCGATAGCTAAACACAAAATGACAATAATAGCAACAGACAATGGTATCCCACCGCTGTCAGCGACTGCAAGCCTTATTGTCAATGTTGTGGATGCTAATGATAATGATCCAGCATTCTCACAGGCTTCTTATGAATTTCTCGTTGAGGAAAATCAAAAGGTCGGTGCTTTCGTTGGAAAAATCTCCGCCACTGACGCTGATATAGGGGACAATGCTGTTATTAAATACAGCCTGTTTCCTTCTAACACCAGTTTTATGGTCAATCCCTCTACAGGTATTTATAATTTAATTTTATAAAATATTTTCTTTCGAGTCGCGATAAATAGTAAAGTGAAATATATTTTTGATATTTGTCGTCAATTTGTTTATACTCTTAAAATTTTCTGTTATACATTATATCCATTACGATAAATGCCATTAGGGCAGAACGATTTATTTAAGAACATTTGACTTTAAAACAATGAAATTTAACTTGATTTTATCGAGTGGAGCATCCTCACTAGTATTTGATCTCTGCAAGAATTATCCCTGCCGCTAACCACTCAGCTTTGTTTACGTTGTCGGTGCCTTTGAAAATTAAAACCCAAAGTATGTTGTGACTTAAGACTCATCGACTAAATAAATATACTTGAATAAACAAAACTGCATTAATACCTGCACAATTTAAAGAAATAGGGAGCAGTCTATAGTTATTGTTTGTCAATCTTTTTATGAACGTTGCGCAGTTTTAAATTACAATTTTAGCTCTCATGTTATTTATTGATATATGTATATACTATAAAACCAATTTATTTTAAATGTATCTGATCTCATTAGACGTGAAAATTTATTTAGTATATAAAGCGGGTAGGGCCTGTTCATAAGACTTCATGGCCGGTTTACGATTGAAATCTGAATTTCGATATGGAGCAATAAAAGATGGGGGTAGTTATCGCCTTAACTGACTGATCAATGGTGCGGTGTTCCATCTCAATTTGGCTTATCAGAGATCGACACCCCGAAGCTAGTTAGCGCATCTTTAGCGACCCAGCTCCAACTGGAAATAAATCATTGCCAATGACAACTGTATGCAGTCGGTCCTACTGATAGGGAATTCAGATTTCAACAGGTGCTTTTTCGGCGGGCGACCTCTTATGTACATAATCGCTCCTGACTTGTTTGTTTTATACGTCGTCGGCACTTTAAAGATGGTATTTGACGGAGAATTTAGACACTTAAATCAATTGTTAGTGCCAATTACTTGGCAATTTCAACATTGAGGTCATAAATAAAGATTCTTCGCTGAAACCACGTAAATATAATTTTCAATGCCATCAAAAAGATGTTATTTCTCATAGTAAAAACATAAAGTGTATTTCTATTCACATTAATTCAATAAACTTGACATGTTATTTATACAAGATAACTTTCGATAGTTTATCATGATGGCCATTTACTACATTTTATAAACAGTATTCGCCGTTGATTTATAGGCCTTCAGAGACATCTTTAAATATAAAACAATAAATGCAATTTATATTTTTATGCTGACTTCTTATACATATAACCATTACACGAGACAGCGACTATGAATTAATGAGTGTCAATTTAAAGTTATAAATGTCGCTGCATGCACATTTGCCGTGACCCGCCATTAACTATTATTAAAATATCGCTATGTAGGAGCCTCGCCATTCTCTCATAAGTTTTATTACGCTCCCCACCACGCAAGATACTGTTGTCGACTGTTTAATGTTCATGTCATAAATGTATCTAGAGGACCCTTAGTTTTATAACAATAAAACCAATGCAAATACTATTTTTGCCAAAAAAAAAATTTACCAAACTAATAAGAGAATAGCCGTATATTGATATATGAATTACTTGCTTATTTTAAACACAATTATTACATAACATGTTCCCATAAAAGCAATGTCAATATTGATACTTGATATATTAAGACACTATAAAATTTTAAAACATAATTTTTATGTATCCGCCTATAAAATACATTCATATGTTATATTGTTGATATCGAAACTTGGTTTCATTGTTTGCTCAGGGAAAATAACTTTTTCCCGGGGCTCGCATCGTCATTGCTCATTACGACGGCCCAGACACATCTTATTATCCTTTGACAGTTTTCATCCGTCTCTGGAAATAACTGCTCACGTTCGAACGGAATAAAGATTGATTTTCTATACAATACACAAATTCACAACGATCGTCCTTCCCATTTTCTGTCACGAAGATTTAAGGTTCCTAATAAGGAATGCATGAATCATAAGTATTCAATTCGTATTGAACGATCTTTTTATGAATAACGAATTTTAGATTTTGTTAAATAATATATTTCATTTCAATGTCTAGTAATTTTATAATCTAAAGAATCTATTGTAACTTAAAATAATAAACATACTTTTAATTTATAATAAGATGTCATTTTTGTTGCAGGTGTTATTACAGCGAAAGAAGTTCTAGATAGAGAATACAAAAATATTTATTTACTTTTTGCTGAAGCAAGAGATCAAGGGACATTGCCCAAGTCGGTTCGTGTTCCAGTGACGATTAAAGTTACAGATGTTAATGATAATTCTCCTGAAATAATAGATCCAAGAGAAGATGTAGTTAGTGTAAGGGAAGAACAACAACCAGGTGCAGAGGTTGCCAGAGTCAAGGCAATAGATAGAGATGAAGGTGTTAATGCCTCTGTAATATACTCTATTTTAAATGAAAGAGATATGGATGGGTTTGGAGTATTCGTTATTGATTCAAATACAGGTGTTATAAAAACAAGCACTGGTAAGAAAACAAATATATATTTCAGTGAAAAATAAATGCATACGGAATCAGTTTCTTAACATTATATTTGTTTTAGTATTGGACCATGAAGAAAGATCAATTTATCGACTAACTGTAGCTGCAACAGATGGCGGAAATCCACCAAGGCAAACAGTAAGACAGTTAAAAGTTGAAGTTTTAGATTTGAATGATAATCGTCCAACATTTACAAGTTCCAGTTTGACTTTTAAGGTTAATAAGTAACTTTTTTATCACTTATATTTATACTTATATAAGAAAAATTAAGCAATCTCATAAATAAAATTATTTTACAGGTAAGAGAAGATGCAAAAGTCGGCCACGTAGTAGGTAAAGTTGTATGCTGTGATAGCGACATAAATGACAACATTATTAGTAATGATGAAGGAAAACAGATATCTTATTTACTTATGCCTCTTACATCTGACCACTTACCCGGTACCTTTGAAATAGATAGAAGAACTGGTTCTTTGGTCGTTGCAAGGCAATTAGATAGAGAAATACAGGATGAATATAGACTCGAAGTAAGGGCTTTGGATACATCTGCTACAAATAATCCCCAAAGTAGTGCTGTAGCAATACGCATCGAAATAGTCGATGTTAATGATAATGCTCCTGAGTGGCAAGAGGACCCCATTAACATAGATGTATCAGAGATAACGAATGTTGGTTCGACTATTTACAACTTTTCCGCAAAAGATGCCGATTCGGGTTCAAATGCAGAACTAAATTTTCATATAATTTCATCACAGCCTGCTTCAAATAATGTTTTCAACTTAGATTCCCTTACTGGCACCCTTACTTTAAATTCTCATCTCGATTTTGAGATATTAAAAGAATATTGGTTGGTTGTGGAAGCTACAGACCTCGCAACTAATGTTTCTGAAAGACTAGTAACTTCTGCGACGGTGCATATTTCTGTTCTGGATGCTAATGACAACACTCCTACCTTTGTATCGACGAATAAAGTATCGGTAACATTAAACACTTTATCCGGTACCCTTTATCAAGCTTTGGCGGTCGATAGTGATTCTGGGGAGAATGGGAGACTATCGTATTATATATCTGGAGGCAACGATTATGCTTATTTTTCTATGGAATATGATACAGGAAAATTAACTTTGACAAACAAATTTTCATCTGATATATCAAAGGTGAGGCCAGGAGCTTATAAACTTAATTTGACAGCATCTGATCATGGTGTCCCTTTTCCAAGGCAAAGCCACATGAGTTTGTTATTAACTCTACAAGAATCAACAAATGTCCCACCGAGATTTACCGATTCCTATTATAGAGCTAATATCAGTGAAGACATTCGGCCCGGTAGTTTTGTGACAAGACTTTCAGCTAAATCATCTAGAGGAAATACAGGTATATTATTTTTAAAATATCTTTTATTAAATATTCAATTTATTCATTTAGAGTCTTTAAGAATGTTATTAATAAATAAATTGTTATAGGTGCCCTGAATTTCATGATACCATCCAGTATGGCTGGAGATAAATTTTCAATCGACGAACGTCTTGGTACTGTTACTGTCAAAACTAAAATAGACAGAGAAGAAGCGGATCAATATATATTTCCAGTGTATGTAACTGATTTGAGTACTTTTCAATCGACGGCCAATTTTGATGTCGCAACTGTGTCTGTAAATGTATTGGATGTTAATGATAATTCACCGACATTCAAAATTGGCTCTTGTTACACTATAACTGTACCAGAAAATAATGAACCAGAAGTTATACATACGGTAACAGCTACAGACAAAGACATAGGAGCTAATGGCGTTATCACGTACAGCATCTCATCTGGTAATAATGGAAATAAATTCACAATTGATGCTACAACCGGGAAACTAACAGCCAAAACGTTAGATCGAGAAACGCAGGCAAAATATGATTTAACAATTGTTGCGTATGATCATGGCTCCCCAGTGGCTTTACAAGGAGCTTGTAATTTAACAGTTATGGTAGAAGATCAAAATGACAATGATCCCGTATTTGATACCGGTCATTATTCCGCCACTATTCCAGAAGATGCACCAATCGATACATCTATTATAAAAGTTAGGGCAACAGATGCTGATTTAGGTTTTAATAAACGCATTGTCTATTCTCTTGCTAATGAGAGTCAAGGATTGTTTAGGATCGACAATAAAAGTGGCGTAATTTATACTACAGGGTAAGTTATAGTTTACGCATATAACTTAACTTAAAATAATAAGCTTATTTACTTTCGTTCGAAAAAGTTATAATTACAGAATTATTATTCTTATTAACAAATATATGTTTTTTCAGTTATTTTGACAGGGAGAAAACAAGTATTTATCATTTTGAGGCTGTTGCCACTGATCAAGGACGCTACATAGCTAGATCACAAAGAGTTTCGGTAGAAGTAATAATTAACGACGTAAATGATAACAAACCAATATTCACCAAATATCCCTTTAGAGAACAAATGGCCACATTAACCCCACCTGGTCAAAGTTTGTTGCGAGTTTCTGCAACTGATAATGATATAGGAATTAATGCCGAAATACTTTATGAACTCTTGGATACATCTAGCAATAAGTTCAGAATAAATCCAACTACTGGAATTTTGACTGCAACACAAAGTCTAGCCAGCGAAAATGGTAAACTTATACATCTTAAAGTTATGGCTAAAGATAAAGGAAGTCCACCCCAGAGTTCTGTAGGTCTTATAGAGATAAGAGTTGGTGATTATAATGATCAAAATCCAAGCTTGACTTTTCAAAATAATACATATAACATAACGTTAGAAGAAGGTTCTGCTTATGGAAAGGAAGTTTTACAAGTAACAGCGTTACGCAGTGATGGTAGGCGTCAAAGGATTATTTATGAATTCGGCAATGGTAATGATCAGTACGAGTTTGAAATTGATTCTAACACTGGTGTTATAAGAGTAAATAATTCTGCTAATCTAGATTACGAATCCTATCCGGGACCAACTAGGAAAGTTGTAGTAGTTGCTCGAACAGAAGGTTCTCCTGCCTTATATGGGTACTGCCAAGTAATAATAAATCTTTTGGATCAAAATGACCACGCGCCAAGATTTACACAGCAACAGTATATAGCAAATGTACTTGAAGGAAATACCAAAGGTGAATTTGTCGTACAACTATCAGCAAAAGACGGGGATCGAGGAGCAAATGCTCGAATACTTTATCATATCGTAGATGGAAATCATGATAATGCATTTATAATTGAACCTGCTTTCTCGAGTTCAGTAAAAACTAATATCGTTTTGGATCGTGAAATCCGCGAGACCTATAAGCTAACTGTTATAGCGACAGATGAAGGAAATCCTCAAATGACCGGTACCGCTACTCTACGTATCAACGTTATGGATATAAATGACAATCAACCAACGTTCCCACCGCCAAATATCATTTCTATATCAGAAGGTTTGTTTTAGTTTCCTTAGCTACTTTATTATTCGTCTTTAAATTGCTATAAAGCGGCCTATCGATATTTCGATATAAATTGGTAGAACAAAAAGCGTTTTACAAAGAGAGAGGCATTTTACATAATTTGTATTCCCGACTCCGCGGCTGCCTTACATTGCGACTTTTTGATTCCAACGCCGAGATTAAATAAAAGAGACTCCTTTAGGATCAATATTTATTGGACGGTATTACATTTTTTTCGAGTGCATGTTTCACCAGTGCCTCCCGACCAACGGTTCCCTATCTTTTTGTTTCTTTGTTTTTATATCATTGTACTGCCGTCGAGTTTTATTTTAGAGAATTTTATTTTGTGAATCTTTAAAGTGGCAGCGGAGCGTCTGCGTGTATATCTTTTTTTATTTACTTTGTTGTTCTTTTACAGGAACGGAAGTCGGCTCGGTGCTTACATCTGTTACTGCAAACGATGTTGACACATACCCAGCTCTAAAGTATGCAATTGTTGATGGAGATAACACTTTTTCTATAGATAGATATAGCGGAAAGATTGTTTTGAATAGGCCACTAGATTACGAGAACAAAAAAGTATATGAAGTCAATATAAGCGCTTCGGATAGCGAACACGTTGCTAGAACTACGCTGACAATAAAAGTAACTGATATTAACGATAACACACCCGTTTTTGACGACGTAACCTACAATAGAGTTTTACCAGGTAACTATGAATGAAATATTATTTTAAAATTACATCGATTTACAATAGTAAAAAGTGTATCAAATGATTATTTAAATTATTATCAGAATTATATTCTAAATTTTATTTAAAAACAGTTTGTTGAACATTTTTGTCAAATTCAATGAATCACAAGCAATATGTTTATTTATTACAGAAGGCAGCGGAATCCTAGAGATAGGCTGCGTCAGTGCAAAAGATATAGACAGTGAAGAAAATGGAAAGATTACTTACAGTATTCTTGATCCAAGCCCTGGTTATTATATTGATGCTGAGACAGGAGTTTTGTTTGTCAATTATAGTGCCTTACTAGGAAGTAAGAGAGATAAGCAAATAGCTGTTATAGCCACAGACCACGGCAAGCCTAACAGAAGCGCTGTTGCATCGTTTCGCATAAGTACTGGAGCTTCATCCGAAATCAAACCATTTATCGCACAGGATACATACAGGTATTTTCTAAAATAATATTTCTGAAATTACGCTATCAAGTATTTATTTAAGAACAAGTTTGGAATTAATTTATCTTATATGAATGTGGTCCTTAAAAACCTACTGTTATTTTGGTTTATTATACATATTTCTATTTTTCGTATCAAATTTATGAGTAAGAAAATAAAATTATTTCCATTAGACTAGACTAGGTAATACTAAATATATACAATTAAAAGTTCATAGTGTTAGTGGTTTATAAAGTAATTGTAATATTAAGAGTTTGTTTTTTATTTTCAGAATCTCAATTAGCGAAGACGCTGAAAAAGGATCAACACTTCTTCAAATTGGCGGAATTAATGATATTTTAAAGAAGTATAATCTCGACTTCCATATAATATCTGGTAACGAAGGAGACATGTTCGACGTCACATCGGAAGGGACTTTGGTTTTGGTCAATAGATTGGATAGAGAAACACAAGATTCGTACATTATCGGACTAGCTGCTGTTGAAAAAGGAAAAGTTATGTCATACAGTCAAAATAAATCGTCTATAACGATTTATGTTACTGTTACAGACGCCAATGATAACGCACCTGTATTTTCTACAAGTGATTTCGACCTTTCTGTAAGCGAGGACGTCAAAATTGGTCATACGTTAACTCAATTAACGATTAACGATGCTGACTTATATGGAACACCTAATTCCGCTGTTGTATTTAATATTACATCCGGAGATGATAATAACTTGTTTTATATACACCCTACAACTGGATCATTAACAGTAAATAAGTCACTCGATTATGACACTGGTAAATCCAAACACAAGCTTATAATAGTTGCGTGTGATTTAGGTACCCCATGTCTTTGCAACGCGGTTTTTATTATGGTTCAAATTCTTGATGAAAACGATAACACACCAACGTTTCCCGTAAGTGAATATTTCGAAACAATAGGTGAAAATGAACGAGTAGGAACTTCGGTATTTACGGCCAGAGCTACAGATTTAGACAAAGGAAAATATGGCATATTAAATTACTCTATAGAACCAATATCCAGTAATTACATTAGAAATGACGATTCCTGGAAAATGTTTCAAATAGACCCAGTTACTGGACTTGTTAACACTAACGCAGTCTTCGATTACGAACAGAAAAATAAATACGAGTTTTCTATTAAAGCTTCCGATCTGGGTGGTAAAAGCTCGTCCGTAAAAGTAAGAATTGATGTAGAGAGCCACGATGAATTTTATCCTCAGTTTACACAAAAGACATACAACTTTGGAGTGCCAAAATCTGGTTCATTGCCAGCTGGTTATATTATTGGACAAGCAACAGCAACAGACAAAGATAAAGGCATTGATGGTCGAATAGTATATCAATTATCAACTTCACACTCATATTTCAAAATTAACAGAACTACTGGTGTCATTATTTTAAAGAAGAAGGTGGATTCAATTGAAAGCTTGTTTGGTTCAGACAAATCTATAAGTTTGGTTATTACCGCTAGTTCTGGTAGACAAGGCTCCTTAACGAACAAAACTGCTGTAGAGATATTATTAGATCCATTGGCAGTTGTGTCTGATAATCCTAATATGATAAATGATACATCCGTATCACAGAGCAATGGATTATCAGATTGGGCATTGGGATTACTCATTGCGTTTATATTTATTATTATTATATTCGCTGCTGCATTTTTGTTCTTGCATATGAAAAACAAAAGACATAAGAAAGTTAATAAGCCTGGACTAAATTCAGAAGGAGTTGGGGCTACAAATAGCTACGTGGATCCAAGTGCTTTTGACACCATACCCATAAGAAATACTGGTCCCGTTAATTCTGCTAATCAATTTGCACCTCCAAAATATGACGAAATACCACCGTACGGAGCACACACGGGAAGTTCAAATTCTGGTGCTGCAACTACTTCTGAACTTTCCGGGTCAGATCAATCAGGTTCTAGTGGGCGAGGATCAGCTGAAGATGGTGAAGACGGGGAAGATGAAGAAATAAGAATGATTAACGAAGGTCCCCTCCAGAGAGAGTCTGGTATTCATAGACAAGTCGGCGGCGTCGATGACGATAACCTTTCGGATGTTTCTGTACATAACACTCAGGAATATCTTGCTAGACTAGGAATTGTTGATACAGGGACTGGTGGAGGTGCTTCAACGTCATCCAGAAGAAACGATAATGTTGGTAATAAAGAAACTATGCTTCACCACGGTACTATAGACTCTATGCATATATTTGATGAAGATGGAGCACACGAAAATGACATTACCAATTTAATATATGCTAAATTAAATGAAGTCACTGGAAGTGAAAGGGCCAGTAGTGCCGATGAAACAAGTGCAGCTGTCGATAGAGCAATGGCGTTAGGAGCTTTTTCAAGCGCAACGGGTGAAAATACAGCTGTACCAACAGCTGGACCATCTATGACGGGTAGTTTAAGTTCAATTGTCCACTCAGAAGAAGAATTAACTGGTAGTTATAATTGGGATTACTTACTCGATTGGGGACCCCAATATCAACCATTAGCTCATGTATTTTCAGAAATTGCTAGACTTAAGGATGATGCCGTCTCATTACAAAGTGGAAATAGTGGTACTTCAAGTGCTAAAAGTAAAGGAACTTCTATTTCGGGAGGAAAAAGTGTTCCACCTCCGTTGTTAACGACTGTAGCGCCAAGAAGTTGCCCGGCCCCTTCCTTATCATGTAGACAACCACAACACCTGTTACCCAGGTCACCTATTAGCCATGATGTTTCTGGCGGTTTTTCAGCAGCGGCTGCAATGTCCCCATCTTTTTCACCTTCATTATCACCACTAGCTACACGTTCACCATCAATGTCCCCCTTGGTAGGGCCAGGCTTGCCACCAGCACCGGGAAGTAGAAAACCACCTCACTCAACAATTAGAATGTAGTTATGTGTTTAAAATTTTGTATTAAATAATTATTTGTATATATTATATTAATACACGACTGTTTGCCTTATAAGTATTGATGTAATAGTATTTATTTAATGCCGATGTAATCGGATTAGTTTTTTAAATTAGCGTCATTTTGTGCATGTTTTTGTTTGTATTTTACTTCATTTGATAATGTGCTCAAAGTGATTATAAGTGCCTATTACCGATTTTACGGTAAATGTAAATAATGTCTTCATTCGGGTTATAACTTTAATTGTATATATTATAATGTATAGTCTAGTGCCTTGTAAAGAAATAAATGAAGACTGCCATGTTAATGATATTTGTAGCACAAACGAAACAGCTTTACTGTAAGCTATAAGACTACTTTAGGTATTCCAATTTAACTGTAAGCTTTACTTGACTATTGAATGTACTTTTATTCATAATACAATAAAAAGTAATAAAAAAAACTCTCAATTTATTGTTATAAAAAAAATTAAGATATCTCTAGACCCTCCATGATGATAACAGGAATTATTAGTAGACATATGTATATGTACTGTGATTTTCGTTTAAGTATCGAAAACTTCTAAAATGATGATGAATAACTTCATTTAAAATAATTTGTATTTTATTAGTTATTTCGTGTTTTTGAACTCTTCTAAAATGAACATTACTTTTGTTAAATATTTACATTTTCAAATTATTTTAGATGGAGTTTAAATATTGTAAATATAATTTTTTAAGAATAAACGACTGTCTGAGATGTTTACACAAAAATAAACGAAATGTACAATTGGATACTGGTTTTATTTTCAGTTGAAAAATAGTGAAGACCCCTTATTCTATGTCTTTAGGTCGTAATGATAGTAACTACCACTGTCTCCGTATGAAGAGACCGAGAACACAACGAACCCGATATCACAGTTGGATCTAAAACTACGTCATATAAGTGAATTACGGTCATTATCAAACAGATACAAAATTAAATTATAATTTGATAAATTTAGCACCAATTATAATATATTCCAATAGTTATTTGAAGTTAAACAAGTATAAATATACAAATATATAGGGACGTTAACCAATTTGACAATAAATACAGAGTTTACAAAAAACTAGCTAGGAGATGCCAGTGTATGTACTTACTAATTAAACAAATGCCAATAACTAAACATAAATAATAATAACTCACCGAAAAAAAACACTTCAAAGCATACTAAGTTTTAAATGTATATAGTAAGAATGTGAAACTATTGATGGTTAATTCCATATTATTGCTACTAATACTGTTACTTATTTTCTTACATAATAATTAACACATGATTTCTTCTGATGCGATTGCAACCCTGAGTAATAGTTTTTCACTTCAACTCTGACAGTTTGTATCCCCTTCGTTGATTATTTATGAATGCAAATTAAATCAATGTAACATAGACTACCAAAACAGTCACTAAAGATACGTTTACAAGCTTAAGAGTGTCCAAAACTGACTTAAAAAGCTTTCAAATCTTATTTAAATCTAAAACAGTTACAAATGCCTAACAGTATATCCTTAAAAGTTTACAATGAGAGTAGTATAAATGACAGTCTAACGTAAAGGCCCTTTTAAAACAGGATCTATAATCTATTGGTACTATGTAAATGCATGTCAATAATAACATCATCCGATGCTAAAGACTTGTTCCCGGGCGTTACTATACCTATTTCTAGTTCAGTGTTTGATGTCGGTAAACCATTAGGGAGTGATTGGTCCTGAAAAAAATTCAAACAAATTTTGTTGTTTGTAAGGTTTGATAATAAGTATGTTCGTTTACTGAGTTGGTCACATACAATGTTAAATTCTACCAAAGAAATCACTGTCTTGAAAATATCTGTTTAAAAAATTGAAACCATTGCTATTCATGGATTTTTTTCACTGTTTGTGACCTAAGAATTATCGTTCAATGTAAAATAAAAAGTAAATAGTTTTCTACCAAAACTTCTATAAAAACTAAATAATAACCAAAACAGTAGGTATATATATTTCTGTACCATTTGACTATATTGCAAAGATTTGGGGAATTAAAAAGAATTATAAAACTATTTAAGACATTACCATAGAAGCAGCGTCACAGGCCATGAGTTCGTTTTTGGACAGTTTCTCTACAACAGCCGCAGCGTAGCAATCGCCAAGCATGTTGTTTGTCGTTCTGATACGGTCACTAAAAATTAAATATTTCATGACTTTTGCCAATAAATATTACCACAAATGAATTCGACCTAGGTATATAAAATTAATTTCGTGAATTTTTGAATACGAATTTTTTCAACAGTTTTCGCAAAATAATAATTTATTTAGTTTTTTATTGAAAGTTATATAGTCATACACAAGCCAATCCACAGCGAATAGCAGAGACACATCGTGTGTAGGTGCGTCAACAGCCGCTAGAACTACCAACAACAGCACCATCGCTGCGGACGGTACTGAAGCCGAAGACACTGACGCTGCCGTTGATGTTAGACTGGAAAAATGTAATGATAAATATTATTAATAAAACTACTACAAAAGAGAGAAAGACGTTATTTCATAATAATCCTCATCATCATC
>JAAAKD020000002.1:1083942-1100118 GCA_010014825.2 Danaus melanippus
GGACGGTTCGCGGGTTATTCTGATTTCTTCAGGGATGATATGTGGTTCGGAGCTGTAATCGCTTTGGTTCCCAACGGAAAGTTATTGGTAACAAAGCAATTAATTCACTCACTCCAGAGAATCCTCACGGATTGTTTGTGAATTATACATGAGATATATTATTCATTTTATCTTATTCATTTTATCAAATCAAAGCCTTTCCCACTCATCCGATTTATAGTAACAAATCCCAACGTGATTATTTTAATAACGATTTTGTATACATAATATAAGATACATTTCAGATTTGCTCACCAAGATGGACAAATCCTTACAAGGATACACATTTACTTGCAAACGGAGCTTGTTACATCCAGGCCCAAAGGAGAGCCTTGAGTCTCCTTCCACTAAAAGACATGAGTACGAGATCTTATTATTTGTTATTTAATATGTAATACTATATCTTTACCGCAAATGTAGGTTGAACGCTTGCTTCATTCAATCGTCTAAGTGACATGAAATTTACTGCTATTAATTAATAAAACAATTAGTAAGAAATTCTGAGATACTTAAATAAATATGTATATGTAGTTTTTTTTAACATATCAATTAGGCTTAGGTTTAGGTTTAAAATGTTATTTTCAGCTAGACAAGCGTTTATGACACAGGGTTTAAGGAAGGAATACGGTGAATATGGAACCCATCTAAATTTTTATGCTTACGGCCAAGCAGGATTCTCAGCAAAAGTAACAGAAAACAATAGCGTTATCATCGGAGCGCCAGGCCTCTTGCAATGGACCGGTATGACTCATTATGCAGTTGTAAATAGTTTTCTTAATATTTATTCGAACTAATTCTACTGACCAGAGTATATGACTCAATATTTTATTGTCCTACACATTACTATGTCATACAACTCGCTCCAACATATGTTTCACACTAAATTAATCATATTTAAATGAATCATTTTAAAAATTATTAGACTTCTTTTCTTTTATTGACGAAACCTGTGTGGAGATTTTTTTATATGTACTCCTTATGAGAAAAGACATATAAGACTGTTCTAAAAAGTATGTAATATTCTAATAATCAAATGTAAATAATTTGTAAGAATTGTACGTATACAATCTTCATAACCGTATATAATAATGATGTCTAAGATTTTCGCGAGTTTTATTCATTTAAATGAAACTAATATTTTTCGAATATACTACGCGACTTTATTTTTGATAAAAACTACATACTCCTGACGTTCGGCTACTTTTCAGCAACCGTGAACACGGGCAGACGAGATGTGAATGTCATCATGTTATCCGAAAAATATTACTTTCATTTAAACCTTACATATGCTTGATAGTTTATTATTTACTTTATATTTAAAGGTGGAATCGTGGAATACAAATATTACCCAGATCAAAGAAGTGTACTTTTTGGTTTGCAACCAATTACTAATCCATATTACACTCCAGATTTAGGACCAGATGACTACTTAGGTAATTACTGATATAGCTATAAATGTATTGAAGTTTTTCTAAATATTAATATAAATGATATTTTCAGGATACAGTGTCGAGTCTGGAATATTTGAAAGAAATGGGAGGACATTATACGTAGCTGGAGCTCCAAGATCCAAAGCTGGTTATGGCCAAGTGCGAATGATTTACACTTTCTTAAATACATTAACATGTTGTTTGTCGGGAATATAATTTATGGATGGATCAAGTCAGAAAACGACAGGAGAAAGAAAGAGAATCATTGGATGTCAATTTTCATTGTCTTCAAAATATAATTAAAGCAGCTTAACTGATAATAATATTATTTTATTCATAAAAGTCGTAAATGTGAGAAGAGGCATTAGCACAGCAGTGGGCTCTGATAGGCTGATGATGATGACAATGATTATAAAAAATCAGTTTGCAGCAACCGCTATCACGAGTACACTAGACCTAGATGTCGTTTTAAGATAATAAAATACGTGATATATACATAAGTCTTATTTTAATTTCTCTTATATCTATCTTTATATTTCGTTGTTTTATTAAAAATTGAAGCATATATTAGCGTTTTCGTTTTTTTCAGGTGTTAATAATCGAGCCATCGTTTAGAGAAAACGGACCTTTGAACATTAAAGCCAAGTTGATAGGTCATCAGCTGGGATCCTACTTCGGCGCGAGTATGTCATGCACTGATATCAATGGTGATGGTATATCGGATTTGATGGTGGGAGCACCAAATTTCGTCATTCATGATGGAGGTCTTCATTACGATCAAGGAGCGGTATTTGTGTATTTAACAGAAAGTCAGGTTTGTAAATAAATAAACAGAAAATCTTCATTGTATATTTTATAAATTAATAAAAAACTAGCAAAAAATATCGGTGGACTTTTGACCAAAATAACTTACTCGTACATCATTAGTTTCGGGTATATGATTATTATCAATTATTAATTTAATTCAAATATCCAAATCCATAACGCTCAAACAATTCAGGAAACACAACTGTTTTAAGTAAGATATTATACATTATTTTTAAATAACAAATATCTTTATTATAGGAAACAAATTTCACTCTGATTGAACATGCATATGTATTTGGATCAGCACGCAGTGGATCTCGGTTTGGAAGTTCTATCGCTAGTTTAGGAGACGTAGATGGAGATGGTTACAATGGTACATACATCAAATGTTGAACATAGATTTATATAAAATAGTACACATAACAGTTAAATAATCAAGATTTATTTTAAACAATTATATGTTGTGATTTCAGTATTGAAATATTGTGTTAACTAATAAAATGTAAATGTGACACTGATTATGACGTAACTAATTTCATTTTAACTTTTAAATATTATTAAAGATATATATGATAATCACTTTTTTATAGAAAAAACGTGATAAGCGAAATTACTGCATCTATAAAGCTTAAGTAGTTAATTGTTTACCATTGGTGTAAATAGTCATTTCCTGAGACAGATCAAAGATCGCTTCTCTATGTGGTTATTACTAAGAGTCATTAATTATAGGATTAACATCTGACGAGAGGCTGTTATTACAAGGTAGTGAATATAATCGTTTCAGACATAGCCGTTGGTGCTCCCTGGGAGAGTAATGGAAGCGGAGCAGTATACATTTATCGAGGGAGTGCTGATGGGTTAGTCCAGCCATATGTACAAAAGATTATTGTTGAAGAAGCAAGAAGCTTTGGTGTATCGATTTCGAAGGGCGTAGATATAACTAACGACAATTGTAATGGTAAGGCATAGAAAATACTTTTGTTATTTTCAATTATATTATCCTTTTAAATAGTTTGTTATAATTAACTTATAATTAATTATATATAAAGAGATCTAAGATTTTCGCGAGTTTTATTCATTTAAATGAAACTAATATTTGACATGACTAAGAGATCACATCTCGTCTGCCCGTGATCACGGTTGCTCTAAAGTAGCCGAAACGTCGGGAGTATGTAGAGTATCTATTTAACAAAAAATAAAGTTGCGTAGTATAATCCGAAAATATTAGTTTCATTTAAATATATATAAAGAGTTTGATCGTAAATTTAGTTTAATTGAAATTACAAAGTTAAATGAAATAGAAAAATCAACTCATAGAACAAAATACAATATACCCTGCCGATAGATCAATACGAACTTTCAGTCAAACTTTATCATAACTTTTCAGAGCTAGCCGTGGGCGCTCTCAATTCCCGCACAGCATATATTTTCAAATGCATACCAACAATGCATGTGGACGTTTCTATTAAAGTCCCGGATGCAATGAACTTGCAACAAAACGCTACCAACTTCACCGCTTTGTTCTGTGTTAATGCGCGCTCCAGTAAATTGTGGCCTCATGTGAAAACAGGTAACAATGGAACCATTTTTCATAATTGCAAAATCAACAATAGTATTTGATAATATTAAGTAAATTATGTTACTTGTGAAACAGACTTCATAGGCAGAATAGTTATTGATCCCAAGGAAAACAGGGCGAAGTTAAAAGATGACACTGAATATGACATCACAATTGGACCAGGAGATGAGAATTGTGATGAACAAATTGTAGAAGTGACGGTAACTTTAATGTCTTTTATGTTTATGTCTGTAATGTTTAAAGAACTTTATTGTAATGTTTAATATAGATATAAAGTTAAATTTAGTTCGAAGTCTTGAACGATATATGAGTAAAAATAAAAAATACAAGAAACCTTAACTGTTTATAAAATTAATAATATTATAACAATAAAATATTTCCACAGACAACGGCAGACTTGTCTAAGCCAATTTCGATGAAATTCAATTTGGAGGTCAATGAATATCCGGGTAATATGTTTTTCAAAAAATGTATATGCATTTGTAATATCAATATATATATATATATATTGTTTTCATGTAGTATTCAAGAATTTGTCTTGCATATTATAGCTTGTACAATAGTTTGAGGTTACACGTTTTCTGTTTCTTACTAGCTTCATTTGCAATATACAGTATGTTAACTAACAAAGGGGGTTCCCGTTAACCCGCAATAATATAGCATCCATACATGCTAAAAAAAATATTACCAATCGAAAAAAATGTTTTTTATTTTTTTTATTAAAAAAATATCAATAGAAATGTTAAATTGACATGTAACAGAAACATCCTGTACACGCATCCTTGAAGAACGGCATCGTCGCAATTTATTTATGAATGACGGGCCGCGTATGCGGCGATCGATTGATCTACGATATTAAAGTGTCACCCCGCCCCCTACCCCCGAACGTCCGCATAATTTTTATTTTTATTTGGTAGTAATCCCACGCGCTGACCGGGATCGCACGTCCATTATTTCGATATTGCTGCAACTTGCGTCATTCTCGTGTGAAAGATGCCGAGTTTTCAGTTCAGTGCGCAGGAGTATGTGAACATGGTGCTCATTTATGTTGAATGTAAGTATGTGTAAGTATATGTATGTGTATGTGTAAGTAAGTGCGTATGCGTAACAATGAGCCGGTAGTGCCGCGTTGTTCTGGTGGCCCGCGACCCGTGATTTCAGTGCGGCAGGAAGAAATGTGCTAAGGCATTTTGAGGGGGAGCATGGTTTAAGAACTAGAATAGCCAGCCGCCTGTTCAATATGAGTCACGTCGCAGTCTTTAAAATTTTAAAGAAAAACAAGCAGGTTTTAACAATATTTAAATGTATCATCTTAATACCATAAACATTTCGAGAACATTAAGATAAAAAATAAGACTAAACGAGTGTGCCACAAAATTAATCAGTTCAGAAGGCCCATTCTTTCCTAAAACTGCTTTCTACCTAAAGTAGCATTAAGTAAAAGTTTTTAAATTTTTGTAATTGGAGAAAACATTCATTTGCTAACGTGTAATACCGCCATGATAATTTAAATCCTAGCCTAAGCTGTGATTTAAATAAATGAAACATTCATCAAACTTAATAAAGCAAATTCATGTACGCATTTCCTTGTGTAGACCTTCTGTATTTGTTAACTCAACTAGTATTTGTTTATTTTGTGTCCACGCATTTTGTGTGTTGCCACCCCACCACCTCGCGTTCATTACTCGGCCGTGTCTTATAATTAAATATACCGCCAATATAAAAGTCGCCGCTCGTTACGTGCATATTGCGACGTTGCCAATTTGGGCAATGTTACTACGCTACCTACTATTCCGCTTTACTATTTTGATTATGCTCAGGAGGTTTCGAATTTATTGTGAATTAATTATTTTTTTTAATTCAAATTTTTTTATTCTTATTTTTCTATGCTGATAAATTAATTTCAATCTATTAGTGATATATATTAACGAGGTCAAGGGAACGCCCTCTGTTACATAACATACTGTATACAAAAATTTAAACAATATAAATAAACAAACGTCTTTACAAACAACCTTTTAAGAAATATTATTAGTTTTATATTTTTTTTCTCAGAAATTTCGGATTTGCAGCACACTGCTAGACTTGAGGAAAACTCTATTTTAGAAACGACATTAGATATACAACTTACGAGAGACTGTGGAGAAGATCTGATTTGTAAGCCTTTGCTTGAAATGAATTTAGAGCCTTTAAATAGGTAAGATTTTAATATATTCGTGATCCATGAAATAATGAATCTGAATATTGAATACTGAACTTATAACTGTATTTTAGTCCATACGTTCCAGGGTCAGATCAGAGGCTTGGATTTAAAGTGGCGGTTTTGAATAAAGAGGAGCCATCGTATGGGGCAAAAGTTCATCTCATTGTTCCTTCTTCACCAAAGCGTCTCCCAAGTGAATGCTCTTTACAAAACTTAAATGTATCTTGTAGTCTTCCGGCCCCATTGATGAGAATGAATTCAGTTGTATTTGAAATAGAATTAGAATATATTCCTATAAATAAAGCTGAAGATGTACTAAAAATAAAGGCTAGACTAGAAGATCCGCTATATGAAAATTCTGACATAGAAAGGGCATTCCAGGAGTTAGACATTGTTATTACACCTAAAGCAAACTTTGCCATTAGCGGGTACGCGATTTAACATACTTGTTTTTACTAATGATTAACTGTGCTTTAATTAAAAAGACTAATATGGAACACGAGTGTGGTTAAAAATTTCAGAAAATCTTTACCCAACGCGACTGTAGTAGTGACAAGAGATAAATTTCATGGGGACGAAAATATAACATTTGTTCATCAGTATGAGGTACATATTTTAAATATCAGATTTATATTTAAATCAAAGAAAATTTTCCATAATATAATTTTTACAATAAAAGTTTTGATCAGAATTAATAGAGGTAAAAATTTATTCTATTAGAAAATAAATAAAATATCGAGATTTTTATTTAAGGATTTAAGAATGACGTGCATATATAAATTACATTTTTTTTTAGCTAATGAATTGGGGACCATCTGATTGGTATCGGTTGAGAGTACAAATAATTTTATCGGAAAAGGTAAGTCTGTTAAGGCAAAAACGACAGGTGAAACATTACCAATGTTTTCCCATATATGTATACTGCACTACTAATTGTACTTCAATGGGTTACAAAAAGCATACAAATATAGGTTCATACAAAAGTTAATTTTAGCGTAATATTGTTCAACATCTAACCTAGTTTGATGTATTAATTCAATTCTAAACACTACCAGGTCAACATGTCGACCCGACTTAAAGAATGTTTGGAACTAGACCGCATAACTCATTGCGAATGGAAGCTTCCAGCAAAAGTTTCTTTGCCGGTGGTTTTGCCTCTCCGCTTTGATTTACATGAACACGGTAAATTCATCAATATTCTCATCAATTTCAAAAATATTTTAATAATATTTTAAAAAACTATATTGATTATTATAATAATACAAAAAAATCCAAATTTTACAACAATTAAAAAACTTTCTACTTAGGTCAATTGTTAGAAGAAAAAGTTGTGTACAATATTACCTCTACATTGACCATTCTATTGGAAAATCGGAATAAGTAAGTATTTAATGGAATAAGCATTTATTGTAAATAAATTTTACCTAACCTACCTTACCTTTAATTTGTTTTATAATGACGAATTGTTTCCTTAATATAGATCAGTTTCGACGACCACAACATTGTTTTTGGAGCCTGAGCAACCCTATTGGCCCGTTATTGTTGGTTGCATAGCAGGCCTCCTTTTATTATCCGCTATCATTACAGGCTTTTATAAAGTAAGCCCTTTTTTTATTTACTTTAATGAAATAGTTTCTACAGGTCCAGTTACTTTTATAAATCAATTGTATAAAATATGATATGTTCCGTTACATATTTAAGTTCTGTTACATAATTTTAACTCGTCTACTTAAAGTGTGGATTCTTCTCGAGAAAAAGAATTGAAGATTTTCAAAGACTTCAGGAACAACAGGCGGATGGAGCTTCTACTTCAGATGCTAATATTTCAATTGGTTCACTTGGTGAGAATGATAAATCAACACAAGAATTAATCGCTGATGACTCGGATTGAAATATGTTTTATTAAAAATATATCAAATACGTCTGATATGTCACGTTGTAATTGCATAATACTTCATGACATTAGTATTAGTACGACGGTTGAGAATTTGATATTTTATTTCTATATATTTTTCAATTTATTCTAGACTAACTTCTTCTAGTCCTATTGACAATTATTATTCTTAAGTTAGTTTTTCGAATGTTAAAACCGGCAAACGGTATAGCTGGGCTTTTGGACAAACAACTTACAAGTACATTATCAATTATTAATTTAATTTTCTTACCTTTGAAGAGTTATGTAACATTTTTTAAATTGTTGTTTTATACTAATCAAATAAAAATATTTTGCTTGCTACGTCTTCAACTCTAAATAATTTATCTTTTTATTTTACATTACTATCGTTTTTCTTATTGATGTATATTATTTTCTTGTATAATTTATTTATGTCATTAAGCTAAAGTCCACTAACTAAAGACCACTTTTGTTAGGCGTATTTTTTTAATGAAAAACAAAATGTTTACGTAATACTATAACTTTTACTAGTTAAAGTTATTATTTTAAATGTCCCAGTTAATGGACGGTTAAGTTATTTATACTAATAAGACTACTGTGCACCAGATTTGCAGCAAATTTGTACAAACACGTGTCATAAAAAGCAAATGTGTACAAAAAATCTGTAATGTATTTTTTTATTGGCTTTTTTTTTTCAAATAAAATTGTCAGTTTTTATGTTTTGTTTTCTAGGAGATTTAACGAAAATTATATTTTGCTTGAGGACTACAAAACAGAATTTTATTTTACTTAAAAATAACATTATTTCATACATATTAATTATTTACTCTGACGTATGTAGTTTTGTAAGTGGAACTTAGATGGTTGCTATTATTTATGGAATTGTGATTATTTATGGAACATAATATCCATTATTTTGGACAATGCCCAAGTTTATTTTAAGTATTATTTTAGAGCCATATTTTAGTCATTTACAAAACTGTTTCGATTGAATCTTAGTATGCTAATAAACTCTATATAAAATCTATTACACCTTTGACTTTATTTAACAAAAAGCGACGACTGCTTTTATAGAATACCCGTCATCAATAAAATTACTATATAATCGCCGTCGCTAGCCTGTATGATTAGTTCTATAATTTTTACCGAACCACAAACACGATTTTAGTAATCAGTGATGATTGGTAAGGTGTATTATTATAATTTTTATATATGTGTAAAACTTATACTGGATTTTTTTTATCTAAAAAAAATATTACAAAAATTATCGGTTAGAAAATTTAAAAAATAATCCATTAACTCAGCTTAAAATATTATTTATTTTTATAAATGATTAACATATATTATAAGAAGTAACCAAAAATGTATGCTATTTCGCTACTTATCATTTCTTCAGTCATGCCAGTAAAAATATAAATTTCATACATTTAACACAAAAGTATTATATTATTAATTGATACTTATCAGATTTATGTAGTATAAAAATTTATTGAATTATTGTTAGAACAGTTAAAGTTTTATAATGTAACTATGTTCAAGTAATTAGTTAGTTGAATGCGAACGTTAATTTTACAATTATTTAATGCGCAACAACGTTGATAACTACAAATTTAATATCTTAACCGAAATAAAAAATACCTTAACTACATATAATAACGGCCATTAAATGTGGGTGACCTAAAGGTCATGCGTGGCGAATTAGCATACTGCTAGCTGTTTACTTTTAATCAAAAGATTTATTATTTTAACTTGAATACCTTCAGTATCAAATAAACCCTTTAAAAGTGATTATTTTAGAGTATTTTTTTGTTCACACCATGGTTGAATTTATAATTATTCATATAGCGTTAAAGAACATTGTCGACTTTATTCGACAATTAAGTTGTAAGACAAATTAAAATAAATCTACATTTCCACATATTTATTATTTGACGTTTACTTTCGTTGTTAATATTTGTACTGGATAAATCGGCAAAATTAAGATTAAACTCTTAAGGTATGTATTGGTTACGGAGGTATCAAAAAATAATGGACAGGGACAAAAAATTACTCCCCTACTTAGGAGGGTGCATATATGTAGATTGGGGGGTAGGGCAAGCAGAATATATTAAAGAAAATATCAATTCTCATTAAAATTTACTCCTATAAAAAATGTATAATATTGAGATCTAAGACTTTCGCGAGTATTCATGTGAATGTAACAAATATTTTCGGATTACTACGCGTATTTTATTATTTTTAACAAACAGACGAGATGTCTGCCGTGATCATGGTTGCTGCAAAGTAACTGAAACGTCGGGAATATGTAGTTTTTAAAAATAGTAAAATACGAGAAGTAATCCGTAAATATTAACTTCATTTAACCTTGATAATATTCGCGCTTGAAGTTACAGCAGTCTGATCAGAACTAACAACTACATATATATTTTATAAATCTATCACCTACCTCTGAGACACGAACGTAGGTACGTTAAAACAATTACGATCTAGTCATCACCCCTTTATGAATGTTATTTAAATTCTAATACCCAGTGGCGAATCCAAACATTCTTATTATTATTTGAAAACAAGAAAAACATAATAACTTATTTGTGTATACACAACCTGCTAGATAATTAAAACGATCATAATTCTTCTTTATTTAAATGAGTGATATTATCTTTTTTTAGTACAATTTATATTTATCACACACCTTCCCTTTGTAATTATTTCAATTTTATCATCAAGTAACAACAAACGACAACAACAAATTCAAAAATCGAAAGACAATTGAAAATGTACTCGTAATTAATTTCGTTAAAAAAAAAACACCAGTATAAAGCACTCAACGATATTTTTCCATAATTCGTTAATAAATTCTCTCAGTAGGTAATTAAAATTTATTCATTTGGGCTGAGAATGAGAATAATGATTAAAATTTAATGACTCTGCCATAATTTATCGTAAACGGGCGCTAGAATTATTGAGAGATGCAAATAAATAAATAAAAAGTAAATAAATAAATAATGTTTAATAGCTATTTTTTTTTGTTTTGTTATCTTAATTTTATTTTGTATTAATTTGTATATTTTTAGTGATTTTTTGTAACGTATACTTTGCATGAATTTAATGAATTATTTCCTACCTATATCAATTCAAACTATTTGTGTTTATTTTTTGTAGTCTTTAATTTTTATCAATTTTAACTTATTTTTTTTTATCTTTCTACTCATGTTGCTATAATTATGTGTTAATGTATTTTTAAAACAAATATTGTAATTGTTGTGGCTACTTTCAAAAGCTTCACATGTTAGCTATTTTCATTTAATTGTTTTATATTTGTCATTTAAACATGTAGTAGCTACTAGTGGTCCTTAATATAAATATATAAATAAATAAATAAATAAATAATAATAACAAAATGGCTTAAAAATATTATAACATTATACCAACAAATTAAATAGTTCCTTTTCATTTGACAGTTTTTTTGACGTTTGAAACGAGTAGGGTTAAATAAGTATTGTCTCGAACATTAATACATGCATAGTTTTTGTACACACACATCAGACATTTCCTGCATACAACTCGAGATTTGTATATCGTCCTTAAGATAATTTGTATGGAATATATGCACCGAGCAGTTGTGCTTACCGCCGCTGTGGTTGAAAGGCGGCGCTACCCCCTAGCAGCAGACGATCGAAAATGTTAGTTTTTACATTGGTAGACGACATTTTAAACAATTTTACCGAAACATGAATCAAATGTCATTTTAAATATCTGTAAACAGTCGTATTTCGTAAAGTATCATTAAAAGTGTGTAAGTAAGATTTTAATAATATAGGCTTAGTAGTTGTGTTGGTAGAGTAGGCAGTGCTTATTTAGATCTATTGTGTGCACGCTACTGTCCGCCTCCACTATTGTTGATTTGAAAAAAGCAAAGAAAACTGAAAAAAAAAATCATTTTGAAAATAGGGTTTCTTTAATGAAGATACATTACATATATTACATACATGTAGATACATTCAGCGAATTAATATATTTTTTACAAATTAACGAATAAGGTGTATCGCGTCTAAAGTTATCTAATAGACTGATATTCTATTGGATTACTGTTTATCTAATATCAACTAAGTTATTGTCTTATAAAAAGTAATTTAAACTCAATCATTCGTTGTTATATTGGAAAACATATTTAATCGAAATATCCTATGTGTTAATAATGTTCATTAACTACATATAAAAAATTAAATAGGAACTATTTTATAACGAGATTGTAACGGACAGCATCCTAATTTTAACCAGCAGTTGGTATATCACGGTATTTTTTTCATTATAAATTCACTTTTCGTATTGATGTAAAGTATTTATCTTGATATTGCTTTAATGTCAATTTAATTCATATTAAATTTTATCCACAGCCATGCAGTTAATGGACAAATGTAATAAGCTTTTGTTTAATAGTAATAAAAGATTTGCATATTCAAACATGAGGTATAATGCATATTCCAACACGAGGTGTGTATTATTTTAAATTTTGTTATACTTATCGAAACTCCGAACGTTGTTTTTTAACTTCATTTAAATGTTTCCCAAAGGTACAAATAAAAATTAATAATAATTAATTAATTGAAACAAGGAAAGTATATAAAAAAATTCTAATCAATTTAATGGAGACTCATTCTTAATATATTTTTTTATTTCAATAGACTATATAATTAAGTGAAAATATTTTTTGACATGAGTTTTATGTATAAAAAATAATAAAACATGCTTATATTTCTATTTTAAATATAATTACATAAGTTTTGGACTAATTTTATTAATGAACTTTCCAACAAAAAAACGGGAACTAAGACATACATTATTACTAAGTTTTATGGAGATTATTTCTTCGGTCCCATCTTATTCTCTTAGAATACGTCCAGGGCACATTAATTCATTTGTATCGTCATGTATATTTGTTACATTAAAGATTATCTTCATTTTACTTTTAATTTACTCGATATCAATTTATTTTTTGGTCACCTATAAACGTCTCTTAATTTAATGTATTCAGATTTTGTATATTACAAAATGTGTGTATATCAAAATATGTGATTAAAATTAATAATAACAAAATTATTAGATCATCCTCTCAGTGTGTTACGGAAGACGATCTGAAAACGAAAACATCGTCAGTTGTAGATTTTTACGATGGAAAATCTATTTTTATCACTGGAGGGACTGGCTTTCTCGGAAAGGTAGGGATCCGTTATCGTTGCTAACATCTTTACTTTATTAATACATCTTAGAATTATTTTTACAAGTTTAAGGAAATCATTATAACTGTAACAGACCTTAAAATATTAAAATTTCCGCTTCACTTTTACTTATTATACCTACATCGTTTCAATAACATTACAGCCTTTCTTACAATTCATATTTCGTCTTCATAATATTATTATTATAAATGTAATTTTACTGTCCACTTATCACTCATCACAATGATTTTATAATTATTAAAAATATGTAATGTATTAATATTTTATCACTATTTTGTATATTGACGGTTTAAAGTAACGTCGGTGAAAAAGAAGCTGCCAATTTTTTTGGCTAATATTGCATTATTAAAAATTAAAATAATAACGTAGTTATAACAAAAACTTATTATTATAATGTATGCACATAATTCGTTATATCGTCCTCATCGTCATCGTCACCAGCCTATCAGAGCCCACTGCTTAGTAAAGGCCTCTTCTCATATCAAGAACGTTTGAGCATTAATCACCACGCTTGCTCTTGAGCTCGGTTTGACGGTTCGGTGATTTAAAACTTATAATTGTGAATTTGTAAGACCAGGTTTCCTCACTATGTTTTCCCTCACCGTCCGCCAGGGTGTCTAAATACTCTTAGAAAGCACATATGATTCGGAAAAACCACATTGGTACTTGCCAGGATCCTAATTCGTTATATATTTCAGTATTATTTTTCCACCACTATGAGTATTTGTGTATGATTATTATATGTGTATTTTTAGACACGCCTTGACAAACAAATAAAAAACTTATTAAACAGAAGTCACTTGGAACCTTTATGAAAAATTGCCAAGGGCTTGAAAAAGATAATCAATATTTGCGTTGTTTCCTAATGAGAAACGCCATAAGAGTTTTGAAGAAGACGATTTTATGAAGACAATATTTGGCTTGCACTATTACAAGCATAATTTTTGAAATTAAACCGATATAGCTGTTAATAGCTGTCAATCTTTTTAACATTTCATTGAGGAAGTAATTTCTCCGAGGTTTTTGCCTTCCATCATAGGACCTCATACAAATGTTCTAAGTAGAAACCAGCAAATTGATTTGTTAATACGAAACTTCCTTTTTTTCAAAAATTGGACGATCAAGTGATTAGTAATAAAGTAGTCGAAGTCAGCAGTGTGTTAAAATAAAGTAAAGAACCAAAACCATTACTTACTCATGTGTAAGATTTTTGCAATTACCAAGAATCTATGATTTTTAACACATCTGTCATGATCATGGTTGCGAAAGGTGAATGAAGCATTTAAAACGTGGTGTTAAGTGTAAAACGAGACAATAAATATGCTCAGTATGTCGGAAAATCAGAGTTTTTTTAAAAATTACTTTCATCTCGAGTCTCGACTTATCTCACATTCTCGCTCGTGTAGACAGATATAGAAAGGATAAATTTGTGAGGCTATTAAATTTTATAATTCGCTGAATTAAACTTAGAACGTCCTAGAAATTATCTGTCACCTGGAATTCCTGTATGAAAGGTTTATAATAAATTTCAAAACCTCAGTATACAGTTCAAGTGTTCAGAGTGCATCCAGAAAAAAACGCTAGCAATTAAGAAATCCTTGGCGGTAGATGACTATATCCAAAATAAATAATTTTAGCTCATCTTTAATTTATTCTGTAAAGTCACCACAACGATTTATAATTTGTAGTTATTATGTCTTCAGAGGAAGACAAAATGCCAACGACACTTTTTCCTTAATTTAATACTGACAAGTTATTAGGTACTATATATCTGATGTTGAAAAAATATAAGAGAAAATGTATAGTTTGTGAAATTTCAATAAACAGCAGCTAACCATAGAACAAACTCCCATATCATTTTAATATTGTAATATTCAGAAACTCAGAACTTCTTGGACTTTTATTTTATAGGCAGCTTCTTTATTCACTTGAAATTATTTAGGTCGCTTTTAATAAAAAAAATCCTTACAATAATTTGCTGCTTTATTAAATTAATCTGTTTTAAGAAATCAAAATTTAAACAATGAATATAAGGAAAACTGTAAATTGTTTTTCAGATGTACATTCGAAATATATTACACTGTTGTCCTGGAATTTGCAAAATATATATGCTGATTCGACCAACTTCAAAAAATTCAGCAGAAAATCGTCTTGAAGATATGATTAAAAACTCCGTATGATGATTAGATATTTTTGTTGCTAGTTAGAAAAATAGTAATCTGCTCTAAGACTCTAACTTTAATTGAGAAATATAATTTAAATAATTTTATGCATGCCGCTGACAAGCAGTGAGAATATTTACTTATATATTCCATAGTTCATATCATGAAGACGAAAATAATTTAGATTTAGTCTAGCAAAAGTTTTTTTTACGAACAGATGAACCTGTTTGAAGGACTGAATGAAAATCTTTTTAAGAAATTAGTTCCAATTGAAGGTGATGTTACTGCGCCAAATTTAGGTATTCATCCAGACAAGAAAAGATGGCTACAAGAACAGGTACACTTAGTTCAATAAATTATTGAATTCTTAGAGTCAAAGTGGAGTTAATTAGAAGTATTATTTTAAGGTATCCATCATTGTACATTCAGCTGCTACTTTAGATATAAATGCAACGTTACGAGATGCATATAATGTCAATGTAATTGGTACAGAAAACCTTCTGGTTGTCGCAAAAGATATGAAGAAATTACAGGTAATGTTAAAATTTTTGTAGAAAATTCTTTAAATATATTAAATAGCTGTAAAATTTAATAATTTGTTGAAAAAGTTTAAGAGTATTCATATACATATCTATGTCTCATACGTAATTATTACCCAGAAGAAATTCTTTCAATTTAAAGTTATTTTTGAGGTACAATGAAATCTCTGTAATTGACGATAACAAGGTACATACAGAATATAGGTATGTACCCGTAGATTGTTATACAGCAGTGGCGTGCACAGAGATTCTGGGTAGGGTATGCAGAATATGTTTGAGAAAA
>JAAAKD020000002.1:1227549-1239024 GCA_010014825.2 Danaus melanippus
TTATTTCTTTTCCTCAAACATTAATTACAGTTTTTGTGAGACCTAACACTTAGCTAGGCCATTTTAATTTCCGCCTTAAAACGTCTGAGGACGTATTTCAATCACGAAACGAGATCATCAGGCTTCACCAAGTACCTATAGCGAGAAAAAAAACGGTATTGGACATTATTAATTCCTTTTTTCTGTTTACTTGCAGAAGCTCGATACGCGGATTATTATAGGCAGTTTCTCTACGGAGATGATACCAAAAGTATTTTGTGAGGTGAATATGTTTATTGTATATTAACGAGTTTTATATATGCTACTGATATCACAAGTATTAATAACATTAATTATAATAAACAAAATAAAGGGAATCAATTGTATTTGAATTGTCTGTGGTGGCCTAGTGGTTAAAAGGCCCGCCTTTCATGCATGAGGGCGCGGGTTCGTTCCTGGCAAGTACCATTGTGATTTTTCCGAATCATATGTACTTTCTAAGAGTATTTAGACATCACTGATTGATGAAGAGATTTAGACATCACTGAGAGATGAGGGTTGATGTCAGGCAGGCAGCCCGTCGTAAAAACAATTAGCCAAAACTATTCACAACATGTAAGGCAGACCCTGGCTAAAGCTGGGAAATTGCCAGGTAGAAGAAGAAGAAGAAAATAAAGGAAATCAATAACAGAAATACATGTTTATGTCCGTTAATTCTCTTCTGTGATCACATATTAGGTTTTATTTCCTAAGAAAAAAAATAATTTATCTTCAAAGTAAACCATTGCATTATTGGTAATAAAAGAAAAGTGCAAGAAAAATATGCAAAGTATGATATTATGATACAGTGCTTTAAAAAATTATAATTCAAAGGTGCAAGCATAGATAAATAACGCCATTTTTATTTACAAAAGCTTTCAGACGTCCTTTGAAATTTTCATTTCTCTTACTTGAGGATATTTTATTTCTTGCACTTTCATCATAAGTTATGTATTTAACAGAGACTATGATAATACAGATACTAATAGTGTTATAATTCAATCACATAGCATAATCTTTTCATGTCAATATTAAGTAACCTTTAGTATAGACATTAGGAAAGAAATAAGTCGAGAATTTTTAGTTTCTCTGACTTTTTACCAGTGACTTCATTATTATTCCTCAAAACCGGTTCAACCTAACGAAATAAAATAATAAATAAACAGGTAATTAATCTATTAACTTTTTTAAAACCGAAGCATCATAATAAAAAAAGATATTGCAAAATATTTGCTTAAAGTATAAATTTTTTTTCATTTCATTTTTACACAAGGCAATCAAAACTGTCTCTGTAAACAACACCTAACGAACGTTTAGAGCAAACCTTTACCCGGCATTTAATTCTAATTCCAATAGAACCTTTGAATGCTTGTACAAGGTGCTGGGTTTGATGACGATATTTACCATCCAAGATTGTAACATAACATAAAATACGAGGCCAGTATATATATTTAATTGAAAAATTATTACTAAGTCTATTTAGATTAATGTAAATAAACCTGTTAAACAAAATTTCTTAACACACTTGCTAGATGTATAAATGTGGTTATTATATCCGCTCATGAAATCATAATCTCTGAAATAACGTGGGAGGACTTAAAGCTCTTCAGAACAGAAATTGTGTATTAGCTAAAGCTTTTAAAAATTTTGTGATCAATAAAAAGTTTACGAGAAACTAAACAGTAATAATGAAAAGTACTGATACGATTTTTTTATATATATTATATTAATGTGTGTATATGTGGTTGTTTTAAACCACAGGCTTACCGGCTGGGTATGTTTGGAGCGGAGTACGCCTGGCTAGTCGCTGGGGTACCTCCTCGTATTCGTGGAGCAGCACCTTGTTCACGAGCTCATCTTGCACGAGCCCTGGAAGGGTTGGTGTCAGTCACATCGCACCGAGGAATACTTGGAGATGTTGTATCATATTCAGGACTTGTAAGTTGTTCAGTGAAATTATCGTTATATTACTAGTTCTACACTACCCTCAGCACAAGTTTGAATAGTCTTACTTCATGGAAATGGCTTAGTTTTTAGTTTAGAGTCAAAATGGATACAATCAATTGCAAAGTTTTGAAAAATTGAAAACGCTTTCTATATAGTATGACGAAATGAGTTTAATGAAAGAAAACATATCTTTTCAATACTAATTAAGATAACAATAGTACTTACAAATTCATAACTCTTTAATATCACTGTTATTATTACAGAAGCTGCAAAATGTAATATAAATTCTTATTGCGCTATAATTTGTTTTTATACGTTTAAATTTAACTAACCATTGAATACTTCTTATTTATTTAGACAAATGAAATGTTTTATCGGGAAATGGAAACGGCGGGTGGAACAATTTCACCGTACGCACCTCACACATATGATGCTGTATGGGCGATGGCCCTAGCATTGAGCAGAGCTGAACAGTTATGGAAGAACCCACAGACCGATGGAAACAAATTAGAATTACGACATTTCGATTACGATAGAAAGGACATGGCGTTGGAATTCCTCAACCAATTCGCTAATCTTAGTTTCCTTGGTGTATCAGTGAGTATATTTGATAACAAATAAATGAATGTTTTAATAGAATTAAACAGGGTAAAAGAATTTACAAATATAAATGTAGGATATGCTTTAATAAAATGCTTGTAACTTCCAACTTCAGAAACACATGTAAAAAATTTAAAAACTGCTTTTTCTAATCATGACCTGACGTTTTGATATTTATTCCTACGAGATTTCTTAAAGATTTTGCTTTTTCAATCATACAAGTGAGTTGTTAAAACTGTAACTCAGAACAATAATAGATATCAAGTGAAAAAAAGTCACGTATAGTTCCGAAGAAATTATATTGTGTAACATATGTCGTAATAAAGAGTTTGAGTTAATTTAATTACATATACTTAAAAAAAAATTATATTATGTAATACAAACAATAATTTACTTATACAAATAAAAATTAGTCTGCCCATATGAATAATGACTGGGCCAGATCTCGCTTCTGCAAATTTAAAAAAAGGCCAAATTAAAAAACGAAGGGCGTTCTGACCACTTATTTCAGTTTATTTTCCAGGGACCCGTCTCGTTTAATGGAGCGGATCGGATAGGCATGTCCGCCTTCTACCAGATACAAGGTAATTAATTCCATCATCGTCGTAAACCTTTTTGTTTTATATATATCCACACAAATTATCATCAAACAAAGAACCTGAATATTCTGCATACTGTTTTATAAAATAATACTTTAAAAATGTTATAACACTTTAGGGATATGACTTTAAACCTATATATTTATAATGACAAAATAGCTTTTTGACTTTTTCTGTGTTTACGACCATCAGTACATACCATTTATATTAAAATAAAATCTTTTTGATAGACGAAAAACTCATTAAAAAAATGATAAGGCACCAACAGCTAGCTAACGTTTTAATATAATATTCTTCCACACTATTAAGTCCGAATAGATTATGATAAGATTAATATCCCTCAGCATAAAATATTAAATCTTAATGAGGATGGAAAGTTTCTCGTACATTATTCGAACGTGGAAATTACTTTCTTTCAATTACCTTCATATTGAAATCTATAATAGTATCAAATATTGCTTACAAGGAGGACGGCCAAAAACTGTGGCGCTATATAGTCATGGGCATGAAATGACTTGCTCGGAATGTACGAAACCTCAATGGGCCGGAGGGATACCAGCAGCGAGAAGAGTTCTCGTCTTGAGGGTCGATTCCGTCTGGGCGCCCGCCAGGTTAGCAGTGGCCACGATGTCGGCCGCGGGCGTGGCACTGTCTCTGGCATTTTTGGCATTTAATTTGCATTATAGTAAGCGAAGGTACTTAATATTATTTTCATCAATGCTATAAATATATACTTATAATTATTTTTTTTTACTACATTTCTATTGTAGTTTCATATCAGTTAAAACAAGATTATTATGTTTCATTAATGTAAGTATTTCGTTTTATTATTCGGTTAAGATTTATAAAGCTGTCGTCGCCTCGTCTGAACAATATGACGTTGATCGGATGCGTGTTAGTTTATACTGCGGTTGCTCTACTCGGAGTCGATAATGCGATTCTACCCTCATATGTACCATTCTCCGCCTTATGCACTGTGAGTAAATATGATTGCTTTAAACTTACAATATTTTTAACACACCTTTTTTAAAACTTAATGTTACATTTTTTATTTTATTTCCAAAAGTATAAGAAGTTTTTTTTTAGTTAAATTTATTGTAAACCTTTTTTCTTTGATAATATGTTTTTTCTTTGAAATCCAAATTTAAAAAATCGAAAAACTAAAGATACCCAAATATTTCGGGATGTATGAAAACATTCAACATTTTATTGTCTTTATGAAACTATAACAGCAATTCAGTTATTATTTTTTGTAATATGAAATAAGATTATTCTTGTATTACTCATAAAATAGAGGTAATATATATGTGTATATATTCACTTAGCGTGATTTAAATAGAGATTCTTTTTAAGAAAAATAATGAAATTAATCATGATATTTACTTTGTTCCTACTGAACATCGGTGGTTCTAAATATAACATTGATTACATAGATAATATTTATATAAATTCAAAATAAACAACATTCTGTATGTTGCATAAATAAATAGCAACAAAATTACATTAAGCCAATAGTCCCGGACAACATCATTAGTCTTCTGTTAATTATTAATGTATATGGTTACCAAGGACAATTATCCTAATTGATGACAGAATTTATTAATATAAAATAAGTTATCAATTTATTTTTACGTATCTATTTAGAATAAAATACATTGTAATGTCATATGATATAACATGGAATTCATCGTGTGGAATTTGTAGTTAAACTAACGTTTTATTTAATATTTTATAGAAAAGATAATTAAAAGTTTGAATTTAAAACTAACATGTCTTTCCTGTGTTAGTGTTTGTCTTATTTATATTTCAGAGTAGAGTATACATACTATCCGCCGGATTTTCATTGGCGTTTGGATCTATGTTTGCAAAAACATATCGTGTTCATCGAATATTCATCAGGTAAAAATATTCCAATATATAATTTTTTGATATCAAAGATCACAACAGAAAGACTTTCATCAATATCTTAATATATCCTTCCAGTAACAGAAGCGGAGTGTGCAAAACTAAATTGCTCCAAGATACTCCTCTCATATCATTAGTGTGCGCTCTTCTTGTTATTGACGGTTTAATCGTAACTTTGTGGGCTATTGTGGATCCAATGGAACGTCACTTGAAGAACTTGACTGTTGAAATCAGTACAACAGATCGTAGTGTAGTATATCAACCCCAGGTAAATATAATATCATAAAAGTACATTTCAACAAATTATTATTTGTAAAAGTACATTTTGGACCAACTAACATTATAGTAATGCTAACCTTTAACCTTAATTTGCAGATAGAGATTTGTAAATCACAAAATACGACAGGTTGGTTATGTGCTCTTTATGCTTACAAGGGCCTGCTTCTTATTGTCGGGGTTTATATGGCATGGGAGACACGAAACGTTGAAATATCAGCCCTGAATGATTCTAAGTACATCGGCATAAGTGTATATTCCGTCGTGATTACAAGTGCTAGCGTAGTAGTCATTGGTACTATTATCTCAGAAAGGGCTACTTTGGCTTACATTACAATAACTAGTTTAATACTTATAGCTACTACTTCTACGTTATGCCTACTTTTTTTGCCTAAAATTATAGCGATTCGAAGAAAAGGTGACTTTTTATTAAATATTCTTAATATAAATTATTTAAATTACAAAAAAGCTTGACGAATGTTAATGTTTCAGCTGAAGATGATCCTGTAATACAAAGCATGGGGTTGAGACTAGAGTGTAAAACTAGACGATTTGTGACAGATGAAACACAAGAATTACACTTCAGAATAGAAATACAAAACAAAGTATATAAGAGGGAAGTGGCAGCTTTAGACCGAGAAATTGGAAGGCTTGAAAAATTACTTGCGGAACCTTTAGAATTATCTACTGGGTCTAATACATCAGCTTTGTTGCATAAGAGAGTAAGTGTACATAGAGAAACTTGAAATAGTCTTCAATTTGTTTTTAATTAAATTTCTTGTGTACAAATTAAATTCTCATGTTTTCAAAGCGATTAGGTTTAAAATTGGTTGAATTCACAATAGCACACATTTAATTTTTCTATTAAATTATAAAATTTTGATCATCAGTCGGAACTGAACCCAGTTGAGGAAGAAGAAGTTCGGCCAGCTTCAACTCGCACGCCAAGCGTGACTGGCGGTTTGCCTGTTTTGTTGCTATCAGTTCTTCCACCTGTCATACCTCGCGCTAGTTGGCCATCTGATACTTGCAGAAGAACATCTGTCAGTTTTAGCTCACAGCCCAAACTTAACCGTAAATCTCATCCAGCTATAGATTTATATAATCTATGCTTGAATAGACGTGAGGAAAATCAAGGATGGTTGAGTAGAATTAAAAGTTTCTTTGGAAGCAGATCTTCAAGCCGCAAGGCGTCCACAATGTCCATAGCAGATCCAACTGGACAAAGCATCGCTGCTGCTTTGAAGATGCATGTAGGCATGATTGCTGGACTGGTTCCCGGTAACAGGAAACATTCCATGGTACTTTCTTGTAATACGTTACATGTACCACATCCAGAACTAAAATTAAGAAGAGAATCGTATGCCAAAAGTGGACCTATAATACGAATAACTGATGATGATGCAAGTTGCTCCAAATACACGTCAAATAATAGTATTTCTTCAGGTCCTCAAAAATATATAGCTGAGCCTGAAACAAAGGTAAATTTTGTACTTCCAGCAACACATAAACAACCTATGTCTCATCAAAATTCATGTGAAAAGTTTAAAGGTTCCCCAAGGTTTCCCCACAGAATATCACCAGCGGCTTCAAGTTTAATAACTTTAAATAGCAAAAGAAAAACAAGCGCTGACAGCGTATTTCACATATCTGATGGTGGCTACGATGAACATCGTAGATACAGTCATCAAAATGTAAGCAATAGGGAATACAAAAGTAAAAATGCACTTGAAAGTCGATGGAAATCAACAGAAGATGCTATTCCTGGACCTTCATCTAGTCACTAATTTAAATTCTTAGAGTACCCAAGTTTAGTGCCAAATAATAACCCGTCAGTTTAAAAAATTCTATAAGATATACCAACGTTATAAATAAGAATGCGTTTTCATATAAAGTTATAGTAGATTTTTGTTTAAATAAATTAAAATATGTCAACAATTACTTTCGATTTATATGTCGTTTATGAAATATTACTAATATTTAGAAACGTGTAACAAATATTAGGAAAAATATGTGAGACACAACACCAAAAAGTAGTTCTAGTTTCTAGGAACTTAAGATTATATCCTTTATATCCTTTATATTCCTGTATTTTTATACATTATTCCTTAGAAACTTTGTTGTTTCTGAAAATACAAAATAATACATCATTATTCACAATCCCGGGACCATAACACAATATCCCTGAACGAAACCATCTCGATAAAGGAATTATACTCTAAGTTTAAAGCCAATGAGTTATTCTTTTATCTTTCTGATTGTCTTAATATTAAGGATTTCCTTATTAAAATTGAAAAAATAATCATCATGTATAATTCAATTTAAAAGTACCTTATGTATATAATTATAATTAATGTGAAAGCAATATTTACTTAGGAAGTTTTATTAATAAATAAAATATTTTTCAAACATAGACCTATTCAAATTTAGACAAGTGTGTTCAAATTTTATAAGAGGATATTTAAAACTCTAATTTAAGAGACATATATTTTAGTGTGTGGTGTGAATATAATAAACATTTTAACCTGTTTGATTATTTTATTTAAATATATATATACAGGGTGTATGAAAAATTGTGTCAACCCCGTTAACTGCGTTATCAGTATCGAAAATGGAACACAATCAAACAACTTACATTTACAAACTCTTCAATAAAAATAATAAAATTAAATATAAAATGATTATTATACGTAGAGTAACAAAATGTTTGTACCCACTGGTATAACACGATGAGACTCCATGACGTCATCACACCTGATGCGCTACTAGTGACGAACTCGAACGTACATTCATATTATTTTGATTGTTTAATCACTTTAACGATTCACTCATACCACTTTTTTCAAATATCGATACGTTTCACTATGTTACAAATAAATTTAAAATAACACTTAGTTAAAAATAAAAAATATCGATATTTAAAAAATCATAACAATAAATAAATATTTAATATTCATATTATTTCGATACTTATTTTGATATATCAATCATTATTATTATTTTTGATTGTCAAACACCATTTTTAACAGAAGTAGATTAACGATTTATCCTAATAATACAACATAGTTAATTGTGAAAAAAGTGCGGTGCGACTATACGGGGCCTTGACCTTTTATGGGTCAGATGTTTGAAATCTTTTTCAAATAATGTCGATTTAAAACTTATTTAGCCTATGCACTGTAACTGACCTCTGCTTGATATTTTTTAAGTTAAACTATTTTTTATAATAAGCTTATACTTATATGTATACATGCCTTTAAGGAAGGGCACAGTTTTTAGAACACGTTGTATATATGTATATATGTATATATGTATATATGAGAGACTAACTTGAAAATTTTTTTGGAAAATTTCTTCTATGTAAATATTAAAATTCATACCCTTACTTTCTTGTATGTGTCCAATGTAAAATTTTCTATTCTAGATAGTTGTTTCTTCAAAGTCTCATAGAAGTATATTTAGTCAGAGAAACTTTATAAATTCTGCAATTAACGAATCCACTTTGTAATCCAAAGATTACATATGAAAAATCATTACTATAATAACAAGGTAACCGAATTCAACTCCCAAACATTCTTAAAAGATGTCCATCAAAGTTACTTGCAATATACTATAAGAATCTTATACTAAGTTGAGGCAAAGTAACACAGCCATAAAAGAATATTAAGTTTTTAAAGAATGATAGTACCTATATATACATTATATATGTTTATATATATTTTTTAGAGACGAAACCTCTTAGCATTCAATGGATTCACCGTGCGGGTGCCAGGTCCATTGCGTTGCAGGGAGAAAAGCTTCAACAGTGCTTGGGACTTGCGACCCAAGTGTAGGTTTAAGGGGCCCCTATGTAACGCGCGTTTAACGCTCACCTCTACTGTCCAAGCTCCTCTCTCTACCTAACCAAATTTGAAAAGAACCTACCAGGGCTGCCTTCGATGTACGTTCCAAGAATGTATTAATGTGAGTTCTGGATAGGCCCAAGTCTTTTAGTAGGTTGTAGAGAGATTTCGCTGTTATACCTCTCGCTCCAACTTCTACCGCGTACAAATCCACGACGAACCTATTTCGAGTGAGTTCGTTAGTAAGCTCGTAATATTTGTTGACCTTGATGGTATGGTCTTTGGGGATGTTGGTTTCCCAAGGAACCGTAAGCTCTATCATCACAATGCGCTTTAAAATTCGCGAATATAAAAATATATCCGGTCTGGAGGCCGACGCACAAATATCCTCGGGGATTCTGTATTGTTTTTCATATTGTTTTACATGCAAAAATCGTAAAAGTTTTAAAAATTTTAAACCGAAGCTAAAAAATAGTGCCAAAAATTATGTTTCTTAAGCAAGAAAACCTTAAGACATTTGTATCATCACCAATATTTTGAAAGCTTAATTATAAGAAACTATAAATTTTAATGATTGTATACATTTACTATGAAAGGCACAATCATTGTGTACTAACAAATATATATATATATATATTAATATCATCTGAATTAATATGTTCATTTGATGAATAAATTTCTTCGTTACAGCGAACGGCCTGATCGCTTCGGTGCTGAATAATTGAATATAAATATTAATTAAATCTTAGCGAAGTCCTATAACCGAGTTCCCAACTAATCTCAGCATGAGAGACTATTTCAACTCTGGCAGCGAATCTTCACAATGGTCCAAGTTAATATATTCAGTCTATGTCAATACAGCCGTTCGTAGGAACCAATATTTATTCAAACATACAACGCACTGCGCTTAATTCATACAGCAGAGTTAGGAGATAATTAATTTATGATGTTTAAATTCAGAGTTTAAATTTATTAGTAAAGGATATTGTAATGGAATATCTCGGTTATGAAGCTAGATTTCAAATGATTGTTTTCATTCTACTTATTTTTGAGACAATGTTTGCGATCGTACTTGCAAAGATTATTTAAAATATATAAAACAATTATAGATTTTTTTCATTTATATGTAGAAGCCAATATAGAATATTTATATGTACATTATGAGGCCGTTTTCGTAACAAAACAGTCGTGAGAATGTGTCTCCGTCAATATTTTGTTCATCATTTATCTAAGACGAAATGTTACCCATAAATATTAAATAAAGTACAGTCTAGAATATAACAAATTTACGATACCTAAACTAAATTTATATATCTAACTGTGCTATTTTGTTAGGCAAGATAACACATAAAGAACACATCGGTAAAATGTACATATGTAAATACTATTTTAATGTATACTCGTAAGAAATATTGAAAAGAATAGATAAAACGTAAACTAGTTATATTCAGAGCCTAAATTAATATGATTGTAAAAAGCGTAGTTACTTACGTTACTAAATGAAACAAAATATCTTCTGACATTAAAAAAATATAAAGATATTTTGTTAAGCCTTAAACAGTTAAGAAGATTATTAACATTGATAAAATTAAAAAAATCATAAAATTTAGAAAAAAACTGGATAAATTTTATTTAGTATTAAGTACATTATATAAATCGTTTCCTTATTAACTATTCAGTAAGAGATCAATGTACGTTTATTTCCCAAAAATGTAGACAACATTCCCCAAATAGTGCAGACATTCTTTCAGCTTGCTTAATTAATTTATATATATGTCTTCTAACTCTTCGGTTAGCACGTCTTATTCCAAATTCGGTGTTTAATTTCGGGCAGTTGTGCTATATGTACAGAGAATGTTTGCTTTATTCAAAACAAATGTCATTACTTACAGGCTTAGAAACTTCAAACTTCATTCTTAACTGTTTTTAAATGTTTCGTCGACAGATAAGAATTATTTTTTAATACAAAAACTAAATCCATTCAACTTCAAACCTCTAGAATTTGGCTGAAATAAATGTATATAGCCGGTTTTGCAGCTTTTGTTGTGAAATACAGGAGTAGTTTTGAAAATTACTATTAGTAAAAATATCATCAATTATAGCGTTGTATACAATCGTAATAAAATGATATGTGGAAACTACGATACGGTTTGTAAACGTTAAATTATCTTTCAGTGTATTCAATACTTATACAGTTTATGATATTTATCTCAGTGACATAAATTCAATTTAGAATACACCATCTCTTTTATTTTGAGCAAAATATTTGAATAAATGTTTATTTTATC
>JAAAKD020000002.1:1513996-1524805 GCA_010014825.2 Danaus melanippus
TAAAGTGTCAAAACTATACGTTTACTCGATCTCCATTAAAACAAGTTATCCAGAGGCCTTCGAATACGCCCAAGTGTATGCGTGATCCGTTCAACTGGAATGATAACAAACGCATTCACGCGTAATAGAGATAAGTGTTACAAAGAAAAGTTAAAAAAATATTTATTCCTCGAGAATTATTTTAATATCGGAAATTTTGATACTCCTACAAGCTCTACTAAGCCAAAAGTCACACCACTCTCCGTAAAAAACAATCAACCTAGTCTAATAATCATTTCATTTTTATTTAAAATAATAACTGTTTCAATTTCGTTTATCAACTTGGAGTAATTACAAATAGTACAAAACCAAAAATTACAACAATCACGATATTTCACAAGAATCTTTAATACTTTCAAACAATTTTATACATATACTTGTTTGGAAGCGTTTGTAGGCTATTATTGTACTTACTTACTCAAAAAATATTTTTTATAAATCATTTAAAGATTAAATTTACAATACCTAATTTCTCAAACGCACCACGACTATTTTGTATAACATTCAAAGGAACGTTATTTTAAACAAAGACAGGTTCAATCGGAGTTATAAAAAGTGCTCAAGCCACAAAGCCCTTCCCACCTGTTGCGAGTCTAATCAATCAGTAGTAATCTTTTCCTAGGTCTCGCCAATACCCTCAATAAATATTTGCATTAGGCCCGGTAGATCCGAACGACGCCTGTGATCAATCAACTTGAACAAACTGACAATTTAATTTATATTTTTTTTTGGAAATTCATAATTAATTTTTTATCGTGAATTGGCAATAAATAAAAGTTTTTTTATAAAGTTCAAAGCGCTCAGAGCTAAGCCTTTGTGTTATTAATAAAATTCGACGTCATAAATGGCAATTATAACAATAACATTTGTAAATGTTGAATTCGTTTGTAAATTTGTGGTTGCAATGAATAGCAGTAATTATTTGCGGGGTGAATTTTAACTGTGTATTATAATGATTTTAATAAGGCACAAAATAAGTGATTATTATATACCACTGCATAGAAGATTTTATAATTAATAGAAAAGTAATGACACATAAAGCTGTAACTAATTCGAAACCGCGGAACCTGGACAGCAACGATACGTACACATGTTGTATACGAGTAGAACATCAAATCTCTGAATATCCATCGCTTGTAACCGCATTACTGGTAAATATTTATAGCGGTTCCGCCTAAAACTTACGCGATATACTAAATCTAAAAAGGGTATGTATTCAAATGATTATCACGCTTATCGTGTAGACATAAAGAAGGTTGTTGCATGAATAGAAATAGGGTCCAGGTCGTTGAATTTAATATAATACAAGTAAACATACGTGGGCCTTCGTAACTAGCCCTTTTTGAGAATTCCCAAAGGGTTAAGAGAATTTGTGTACGCATGTGTTCGTAAATCTTAAGAAAATCCTATCATGTGACCATCTGAAAATATTTTTCCTGTGAACAAAAAAAAAAGGTTTTCAGTTCTCTTTTTATAGTATTGTTATTTTTGACTTAGACTTTATTTATTCACAAAGCTGTTGTATATTTTTACATGATATGCAATTTTCCGCATTACAAAAATTTTAATGATGAAAAAATAAATTATTCGCTATTTTCAACAAAAAATATTTATATTATATATATTAATTACCTTAAACTAGATAGAACGTTTTAAAAATATATATTTTATGGATACCTACAGTTAGTTAACGATATGGCTTGCCCTAGTTATCTTTACAATACTTTGTGAAGATTAAAGTATACGGTTCGTTATCTCAAAAACAAATGACATCAAAGAGTTAAACCACCCCACCATTACATATGAATAATCTTCGCGTCACAAAAGAAAATAATTATCACATATGTCCTTTCACCTTTGAGGCGTGTGTAAACAGAGGCTTTTAAGGTTACAGAGTGTTTTAGAAAACATATCAAGAGTTTTAGATAAAAATGATTAAAATTAATTCGCTTACAAAACCCCGTGAAGGGAGATTTCAAAAAACAAAAAGAATTTATTAAGGCAAGTGAGGAGATTTTAATCAAACCAAATTTAGTGTCTCATTTTGGAATAAATTTGTATATATTTAACTGACTCATTCCAGAAAATCAAAACATAAAGTGAAAAGTTTTGCTGAAAAATACAGAAGTATTCATTTAAGCCCGCCTTTCGAGTTAAGACAAGTAAATGAAAATTAAATAACTTTCCATTACGTAGTCTAGATTCTGCATTGCGAATTCACCGGTACTTCTGCGGCTGACTCAATTTGATCACTATAACTGCGTTCAAACTGTCGCTGAGAAACCGCGACCCACTCGCCATCCAAGTCACGGAATATGGTTGGGTGTTAGTATAGACGACAAAAATACCCTTGCCATTATAAAGAAAGTCAATTTCTATTTACATAATAATAATATATATACAAACCTATTTGAACTCTTGTAAATGAAAAACACTACTATTATTTTAAAAACATAACACAAATAATATTGAATAATAATAAATAGTAACTTAAAAAACGAATTTCAGTACTAGAAGGATTTAATATAGCACAGAAGCTGAAAGAAAAAAAAGGTTTTTCTCGAATAAATTGATACTTATATTATTTCTAAAGGACATTAAAAAATACTGACGTTGATTTCAATAAATAGAAATATTATTAGTAATTGGATAATCTACTAAATTCTCCATAAATTATTTACCAAATCTCAAAAGGAATTGTTATATTTCGGATGTTTAAATTTATTTCTACATCTTAATAAATAATAATGAAATTTTGGTATATTAATATCATATACATTGACATTGAAATAAGCTAGAAGTAATTTTAATTAAGGATTCCCTGTTTCTTATTAAATATATTTATTGACAACATTATATATAACGTTTCTTTATTTATTTTATATATCCGCTGTCATTGCAGCCACAAGTTATTCTCTAACTGTGGACAGAGTTTACTAAGAGGTGTTTGTATTGAAATTGATTTATGGAAATTTCGCGGTGAAGACGCATCGTCTGCCGAGAGTTGGCATCGGATTGTTAAAATGAAAAGATTGCATTTTTATCCAACGCTGTAAAGTTTAACACCAAACGGAATGTTTTGAAAGTGTATAATAAAGATTTAAATTTTATTTCAAATATTTTGATATACGATTCAGTGGGTGATTTTGAAGTCAATAAGTTTTAAAAGGCTTTTAATAAAAATTTGCATGAGTTGCAAAGGAGAGTATTATTTAGTGAAATTATTTCTTCATGTAGAAATATCTTCTCTATTTTTAAATGCCACACTAGCCTAAGATATAGAAATATACATATTGGGGTTTTTATAAAATTGTAGATGATCCAGTGAAGTAAACACGATACTATTGATCTTCTTCTACCTGGCAATTTCCCAGCTTTAGCCAGGGTCTGCCTTACATGTTGTGAATAGTTTTGGCTAATTGTTTTTACGACGGCCGCCTGCCTGACATCAACCCTCTTTGGGAATGGATTAATCAGTGATGTCTAAATACTCTTAAGAAACTACATATGACTCGGAACAAATCACATTGGTACTTGCCTGGTTTCGAACCCGCACCCTCATGCATGACAGGCGGGTCTCTTAACCACTGACTGATCAAAAACACGATACTATTAATGTGAAATTTAAATTACCGACATTTGTTTTTGTGTGTTCGCATGTTACTCAAATCAAACAAAATTTAATTATTATACTGTCTATGTGACACAAATAAAAAATAAATGTGAAAATTTCGATGTAACATACACATTTAAAATTATGAAATGGAAAAAAATGCTTTAAAACGATGTTTAAAGTGGTATTAATGAAATATATAGATTTTCAATCCACAAACATAATAAAAATTAACTCAATTTTATTTTTTACTAAAATATTCGTTTCGGGGATTTTCAGTACTTTTTTCTACGTGGTTGGTTACCTTCGTTAATATCGCAACATAATTTTTCAATGTATTATTATTCTTAGTTAGCAACGATCTTTTAAAGCTTGTCGATCCTTTAAAGCTTGTCTTGTTATGACATCGAAATCAAAATATTCATGTTAGTTACGGCGTGTTAGTTTTCGATGAGAATAATAAAAAAAAATGAAGATTTATAGAGGGTGAAATATGTATACAATTTATAAATCTCATCTCTATTCCTTTTTTTTTTTCAATTTAATAAATAAATAAATAAAAAACGAAAAGTAACTTTAAAATGTTTCAATGCTTAGAAATATAATGGGTAAGTGATAATTTTTTGTCCAAAACGGGAAAATTGTAATTAAAATGAAAACAAAAAACTCTCACGCACTCACTTTCATTCAACAACCATACTGGCACGCGTCACGCACTTACTTAGTCCAGCAGTTTGAATCAAGCAAACACAAATTTAAAAAACAAATTAACTTTTATTTTCTTACACTATTGATCTGATATTGACCAAACATAGTTATATACAAGAAAAGTGGCTTTCAAAGAAAAACTTAGAATCGAAATATATCGATCTGTTTAATATCAATGATACCAACGACAAATTCACGTACAGACACAGCCATTGACAATAAAATTATAGCACCAATCTTTTTGTGTCAGAGCTTGAAAATAATAAAAAAACAAATTAAATTAATTAGGATTATCCCAATTATGAATGTAACAATAAAATATCAATAACTGAAATAATATTTAAATATGAATTAATAAAGTCCAAGTTGGATTCACTGTTTTCCTAGGAAGTGATGTTTCCTGCTACGATATTTTACACTCTGCTACGTTAAGCTACTGTCAATCATCGTAGCTGCTACGAGAATCTACGAGCTACGAGATTTGTCTGTAGTATTTATTTGACAATATATGTCAACGTAAATTATATATATCGTTTTTAAATAATAAGAAACGAAATTCATGTAATTTCTGATCAAAGATCAAAAACACATTAGGAATGTATATCCGAAACATGGTATTAAGGAGAAGTCAATATGATACCCGTGTTCTGAGGTTGATAGAATGACTCTGAATAAATAAAGTGGATGTGGCAATCGATCTTTTTTTATTTCATTCACTGTAATGTCATTATAGATTAAATAAATTGAGTACAATATTAAAATTCATGCTGTATATAAAAATTATTTTGAAATATTTAATCATGTATATAAAATGTGATACTTTGGGAACACTAGGAAATATTGTTAATTAATTGTTTTACAAATATAAACGTATTACGTAAGAAAAAGTGCACCCTTTTCAATTGATTACATAGTCGAACCATTTAACTAATTTCAAAGAAATAATGCATGGAAATAGTTTAGAACCAAGAAAAGTACGTAGATTGCTATCAAAATTCAAATGAAATATGTTATTAAAAAAAAAAAAACAGAAAATAATGAGAGTTAAAAAAAATTGAATCGTTCTTAGTATAATATATATTTTTATTCAACATCTGCATAATCTTTCGGCGACATAATTACAGTGAGTAACAACGACGACCGCGGTCGCATCCCGAATTAATACAAGGTGACTCGCATCTGCGGCCCTGTCATATTTTAAAATAGGGGACCAGACGCGATTGAAATGCCGTGCAAAGTTTCCATTGCTGATAAATTAAAATTAAAATTATTTATTTAATGTTAAACACACAATATATATCATAATATATAGTCTCGTATGTATATAATATTTTGATGAAATTGTTTCCATCGTTATTGTAACACGGTGTATATAATTTAAAAACTAATTATTTATAGAGACAATTACCAATTCAAGAAAGAGATTACAAATAAATGTAACAAATGATTTTTTTAGTACTGCGTGGATTCTGTTTGATTCTTAATTCATCGATTTGCTCGAGAAAATAAAGCCACAGGAGTAAATAACAGTAATACCTTATTCCACTCTTGCCTTAAAGACATGAAAATTGTAAGCGAATCAAAAATCCGAATCAGATAACAAATTTGTTCAATTCCTTTGATGTGCGTATGATGAAGCAGGAAGCGGGACTCTTCCTCCTGATTCAAAGAAAATCTACAGTGAAAAGAGACCAAGGGTGCGTCTGGTTGTCCGATGGATATAAAGGGGAGGCAGGAATTAAAGCTTGCAATGCTCATGCATATATATACAATTTTGTAAAACATTAGTATGTTTCAGTACCAACATCTATTATGAAGATTTTTAAATCACTGCTGTATGGTAGCCGAGTATCTTTCAAAATAATTGTAAATCATTGCCGTGGAGGCGAAAACTATTTGTAAATATTTTTAAGCATTTTTATATGAATCTAAATCACATTACTACATTGTTATAAAGAAATTCCGAAAATAAGAAAAGTAAAGCTGGTTTTCTTCATTAAATTTTGAATGTATTTTTATATTATTTAATATGTCTAGTATTTTCTGCTTTTGTATAAGAACCAGCGATGTATATGCTACACGGCGAAATAATAGTAAAGAGTCTATTAGAGGCGCAGGTGTAGGTAGGAAACGCTGTTTAGCGACCATCCATTTGTGGTTTTGAAAATTATGTTTGCGATACAAAAATTACAAGACTTATAAATCTGACGAATTGGCGTTAGTAAAAGGTACGGTGGTAATTTTACGTATAATATATTAAAGGCATCTGTCATGGTGCTGAGGTTGATGTTATAATCAACAATAATTTCAAGTAGATTTGAAATTTCGTTTTATTTTAATATGAATGTTTTAAAATCACTAAGTTCCATTGAATATATCATCATAATCAGCTTATCAGAGCCTACTGCTGAGCAAAGGCCTCTTCTCACATGGAGAAGGTTTGAGCATTAATCACCACGCTTGCTCAAGACGGATTGGTGATTTAAAACTTATAATTTGAAATTATAAGTCCAGGTTTTCTCTCGATGTTTTTCTTCACCGTCTGTAAGTGGTATCTAAAAGCTCTTAGAAAGTACATATGACTCAAAAAATCACATTGTTACTTGCCATGTCTCGAACCTTCGCCCTCGTGCATAAGTGGCGGGCCTTTAACCACTAGGTCACCAAGACGTATATAGATAAAAATATTAAAAGTGACTTGAATCAATTATTAATTTTAACTTCTGTAACTAGGCTAGTGAGGACAACTATTATATTAAGTAATTACTTTTAAATTAGGTTACAAAGTAAATTCATAATGACAAAATCTTTGAAGATCTCAAAAAAATTAATTTACTTTTACTTGAAGTTTAATTATCATGCTTTCATCAAATATATTTCACACAATACATACATTAAATTTATATAAAAAACACCGCTGTCCCTTTTTTATGTTATTGCTACCGTTTGCATTTTCCATACCCAAAATTGCATATTTCAAAGAGACGGTAAATATTGTATACGGAAATTTTGAAAACGAATTTAATCAACGGTCGATCAACGTTTCGTCAATATTTGTCTGTCGCTTCAGTTTCATATAAAATTGTAAATCTTCTATCAACGACATTTTTAATTTTATTTATAAGCTCATCACTTATTATCTGGGATAACTCACAATACGAAATTTAAAAAGATATTGAAGTATAAGTAGATTAAATAAAAATAACCAAGTTTTGAAAAGTTTTTTTTATTTTACGTTATGGTACAGATGAAGACAATACCTTTTTTAACATTTCAAAGTGCGTTTATATGTTAAAATATTGTTAAAATATAATAAAAGAGATATAGATTTACATACAAATTACATATTTTAAATAAAACAGTTCATAAAAAAATTAACAACGTTTTATTTACTTACTGTGTATGTTGTAATTTTACATGAATATAGTTTTGTAAAGAAAGTTATACCATAAAATATACTTAACTCGTCTATGTATACGCCAATTGTTTCTTCAAGGGTTGGCTGCTAAAAACTTGTCTATATCCACAAGTTATCACATGGAGATCTGTTGCTGTCCGATGTCAACTGTCTTGCCTCGTCGAAGAGCGGTGTTTTACAGATCTTACCCACACCACTCGATATTCAAGAGATGTTAACTTTTTCCTTCCTCAGTACTTCACTTTTAAATCAGATAATATTTTAAATACAATAAATATATTTTTAAGTATTATTTATATATATAAAAGTTCAATAGCAAAAGCTGATTTCAATATAATAGTATACATACGTAACACTCGTTTAACAGATAAGTCTTACCCTCACTATTCAATAATTTACTCTTTAAAAGTTACAAAATTATTATTAATATATTTTAATACAAATAGTATATTTAATTGACATTGTATATATAGAACAGTATCCTATCGCATACTCCATTACCCTTATCAAAAGTCTTTGAAAGCAATTACGTCAATAAGATATACATATATATATATATATATGTATATATATATATATATCAATACTTAATTTTTAGTTGTCTTAAGAAATAAGAAGTCAATAAGCAAATTCGAAATACTTTTATGCTCTTTTTTAATGAATAAAAGTGTTTTAAGAAAATTATGCTGTTCCAGACAATGTTGCATGGGTAAAATTAAACTGTTGGTATGTCAAAGTTCAATTAGGGAGAAGTTCTGTTAAGAAAGAAAAGTGAGATATCCAGCCATTGCTAGACTAAAATCAGTAGAAAGTGAGAGCAGAATAGTGAGTGGAATGCGCCATCTGATTTGCCATACATCTCCGAATAAGAATAGTTGTGGTCAATGCATATTTTAAATTTCAAAGTAACCTCATTGTTACGTTATCTACAACAGAAATTCAGTAACAATTTGGCATGACCAAATTTTTATTAAACAAACACAATTACTAATGTATTTTCTTTATTAAAGATAATTTAGTAAGATTTATTAACCAATTTAATTAGTATAAAAATACGTTATTAAAAAAAAATTATATCACCCCAACTCCAATGATAACATTTTTTAACACATCGAAGGGAGATTACATTTTCTATTACGGAAAAAAATAAGATAGTCTCTCTAGTTACTTCATTCGCTTGTCTTGACCCGTTGAATAATGTAGCATGTACTATTACCTCTTTGTCACCATTTCATGAAACATCTTTCTAGTCATAAAGAAATATTTTACAAATCTTTTCTTAGATTGCAATCATAGCAATTTCTGTTGACTATCGTAACATTTTAAATAAATTTTATATTTTTAACGAAGCTGTAAACAAAAACTTTTATTTTTATTAAATATTTCTTTTAAAAATTTACAAAAACAAAACAATTATTGCATTTTCTATAATAGATGTATATATTTTATCGGAGCTCTAAGCAAACTATTAGCTAAATTAATCTTCTTATAAGAATAATCCATAGTAAAGTCAAACACACTCGAAGACCAATACACTATGAGTTACAAGACCGCAGGCCAACTAAGTTTATTAATAATATCTTTGACTTCCAAGTATCGCTTGAACTTCTTTCAATAACAACAAATATAACAATACAAACGAATATAACAAAAAAAAACAAATATATTGAGACATCGTAACGTCGTATAACAAGTTATAAATAATAAATAAATTATTCAACTGAATAATTCAAGTATGCTTTTATTCCCAATTTGTTAAATTCCGTTTAAAGTTGAAGGTGCAATTATTAAAGTCAAAAAAGAGGAAAATACAAAAGTAAGCAAAAATTTATACAAAGTTGTCATGGGTCGTAGGCGAATGAATAAAAACATGCCGTATTCAGATTAAAAATCCCACTCTCCAATTCGCTGGGCAACTTTCAAAGTTTTTCTGATTAAAAACCCGAGCAGAGTAAATAAAAAAACCATAATACAGTGACCTACCTCAATTTGAATGATCTTTTATTTATATCATTGCATATATTTTGATGAATTTGTATGTTAATTATTGTACTTTTATTTTATCTGCTAATTAATATATTTTTTGTATAAAAGCTATTATAATTGAAATTTTAACATATTACTAAAGTCGTTAATGTAATGCACGTACAATATTTATATGAATTGTAAACAAGATCCCTTTACCAAAGATTAGAATATTTCAACAGATATATAAATCGCCTCAGAACAGACTTAAATAAAATATACAGATAAACTAAGTCTCCTTACATATTGCAACTCATGTATAATAGAGAAAAAAGGAACAGGAAAATAACATACTTCTAAACAGGTCAAGCCATTTGAGTGGATCACAAACAAAGACTATTTGAAATTAAAGTTATTTAAAATGTCGAGTTCTATTCTTGAACACCACATTGAAATGACAAAGACAGGTGTAGATAAAACATGGCAAAAGGGGGAAGAAACTGTGAGTATAAGATGTTTTTCTTGAACCTACGAAGACTTGAACCGAGACAAACGTTGCAAGGTAATGGAATAAAAACATAAAAGATATTAGGATTTAGAGGACGTTGCATAACGATAAACCTGAATAGAACAACACGACGTCGCTTATAGGAAATAGTTTTCAAGTATTTTGTCATATATTTGAGAAAAACGGTAATAGTATCGATAGAAAGAACACAGATTTCGTTTTCACATAAACGATACATTTTGTTATTTTAAAGCTCAAACTTAGAAAATAACTACATCACATTTAACATAAAATAAAAAAAAAACTCGTAGGTGTGGAAACGTTCTTTTTTGCCACTGAGACAAATCATTTCTACGCTTATTAAAACTTGTTGGAAACAGAAAATTGTATAATTAATGATGAAATTGTATAGCATAATTTAAAAAGAATTATAATTGAAGCACATTGCATTATTTTATGGATGGTGCTCAGAAATTAGTTGAACTTCAAAATTAATAGTGGATTCCGATTATATAAATCTAAGATAAAATTAAAATTAATTATCGAAAATGTATGTGA
>JAAAKD020000002.1:1544648-1555118 GCA_010014825.2 Danaus melanippus
GCAGTGGTTTTAGTGAGTAGGGGCCTGCCCTGGCCGAGTCTCACACATCCCTTCCGGTCCCACCAAGACCGGTTGGACGGCTCGTAAAAAGAGTTTCCCTGCGACATCAAAAAAAAAAAAAAAAAAAGGGAAATATATATATAATAAATTAAGAGATCAAAATTTATATATTTCAAAGGTTACTTTCAGTATCTTATTATAAATAAGAAAATTACTTAGTACAATTAATTGATTATTTTGTTATTCAAATAACAAATCTCTTCGTGTCATGAAAAAGAGGAAGGCTTTTTTCCGTTATCAAGAATTGTAGAATTTATATCTAACCTACAAACATTAAAGGAAATACATATTTTCTTTAATGAGTTTCGTAAAATTAAACAATGACCTTCTCTTTTTCGCGTTATAAATAAAATACTTTTGTAAAATGCGTTTATTTAATTGTTTGTTATAACTTGATTTTTTGGAATTTCATTATTTTTATAAAATATAAAAAGTTGATCAAAAAATACTTATTAATTTATCTATATTAGACTAAAAAAAATGAAACATCACTAAGGTAATCATCTAAACAAATTAAGAAAACATTAAAAAGTAAGCTAAATTGATAATAGTGGATAATTAACCCAGTACAAATACAAATATTGCAACTGAAAAAAAAAAGGTTATTTAAACAAGTGTCATAACGTATCGAATACAAAAATATGACTCAATTAATTTCTTATCGGCTCAGAGTCAGATTGTGTCGTCACCCCTAATCGTGCTTAGGAAAAGTGATGACAGATGCTCAGTAAATTAAATGACGAGAGAACCACAAGTAAGGCATTTTCACCCCTGTTAACTAGAAAAGTTGAACTGATACGTTGAACAATTCTGTCTTGTAAGCATGTTCCCTGAGATGCGCGGTTGCTTCTAAATTAATGATATGAATTCAATGACTTGCTCTAGGGAAGATAATGTCAGTTTTGAACAATGAATTTCAAACAGTTTATTATATAATAATCTCTACACTCGCGAGGTTTTGTTGAAGATTACATTAAATTATGTTAATAATAAATAATTACATTTTATTTATTAACTACTTTGAATAGAAGACAAATTGTTGAGGATTGTAAAATAGAAAATAATTTAATTATAAAATTCCGCTCCGCATGTCACTCAGATAACCACAAATTTGGCTTAGTAAAACGGCTGCCGCTCGCTACTGTCAGCGATTCGGCTCTCGTTAGAGAACAATCGCGGACTTGAAATTAAAACCCCTCATCCATTGTGAGATCCTAAAACGAGAAAATCACTTTCTGACATTGATGTAACCAAAACGTCAGTGAAGCAAAATCTATAATCACTTTAGAATCCAATATTAAAACAAGATATTTTAATAGAATTGCTATAACTTTTACTATACAAGAAATAAAAGTTATATGAACAGATGTAAAGTAAATAAATACATACGTAGTTTATAGTCTTTTTTTATAGTTTTTGACAACAGAAAAACAATATTGTTTTATTCATTTAAGGGTTTGAAATTTTACATATTCTTTCTTTCCTCCTTTTGCCTTTAAATATTATTCAATAAAATTTATAAACATATGCAGTAACAAAATTTCCAAGAATAGATGTGTTTCTGATAAAACAGACATGTAGATACAAATAAAATATAAACATACAAACACACGTCACTGATGTCACTAGCTTCTTGTATTCCCTAACAAAGAGATAACATATTTAGATGAATTTTTGACTTTATCAATCTGATGATAGTGAATATGTCTTATTTGAAACACCTCTTAAAGTAATCATTAAGTAAGATTACTTTAAAAACATTAAAAATTACTAAAAGTTCACAGTAAAAGTAATAAGAAATATATATCATAATATGTCACACTTTCTCTTATATGTCAATAATACGAGTGCAGTTGAAGACGAGTCACAAACTTATAATATTTCATAACTTAATTACAAACTTTAATTCATAATCCTTTTTAGGACAATTGTTAGCAATAATTTCAATGAAGCATGTGTGCTTTAGAAAAAAAAAATAAAGAAAATAAACACTTCTTAAAAAAGACAATGCTTTGAAAATGGCTTAAGTTTCATCAAGAAAATACAATATAATGTGAAAACTACGTTGTTTAAGCCTTGCAGCTAAGTAAAAAGTTCTATAATCCTTGAAACTTAAAATATATATATATTTTTAAGGCGCCTTAAAACTTTAAATAATAAATTGTTTACTAAAACTTTTTTACTGTTTTTCACGATTACTAAAGATTATAAAAAGTTCATTTGAAATTTATGTCTTCAATATTGAAGAATATAGAAGAGTTCTTTTAAACCATGTTACTTATTTATAAGTAATAAGTTAATTTTAATAAAGTAAAACGGTCGAGTTTTCTAATCCAGAGATCTACTAATTCAGGTTTAATATGTTTTCTATGTAGTCCTAGAATGGAGACCGCGACTCGGCTACCGTAAGATAGGACGCCCCCCTGCCAGGTGGACTGACTACCTGAAAAAGGTCGCTGGGGGGGACTGGATGCGGAAAGCGGAGAATCGGGTATTGTGGCGCGAATTGGGAGAGGCCTATGTCCAGCAGTGGACCAAGGTTGGCTAATGATGATGATGATGTTTACTATTAGTGAACCATTTATTTTTCCAAATTTATTTTAGTATAATGATATATTTGCACACTGGAGCTGCAAAAAATATATGAACTTAAAAATCACACAATAATAAAAGAGCTATAAGATTTTAAGTCCTATGCTGGATAAAATATTTTATAAATTTTTAAACCTAAGTTTAATTATGTTTCTTGTTATTTTACTTTATATAAAAGTAATTTATAAGCTGTCATAATAAGATTTATACTAGTAAATGTAAAAAACCTCCATCGTGACTCTATCCATATTTTTCCTATACAATATTTATTTATCACAAAAGGTCAATGACTTGGATCTAAATGTCACAGTGTAATGTTATCTGATGTTATGTGATGTTAATCTACAAGTAATATTTTTAAAGGTACAACCTAGTTTATAATGAACAATTCTTTCTTGGGGCTTCAGCGTCCTCTAATCTTAAAGCACCAAATATTTAACCCTTAATCAGGCTCCATGTGTATTGGCATTAAAACATATTTTTAATGCCAATGCACTTGTTGTCTTTTTAATTTTTACTTATGCAAAGTATACTTGTTTTTTAAAAATAGTAAAATTAAGCCGTAAAAATAATCGTATTATGCACTAAGCCCGTTAAGGAGCTCTGTTGCGTTTCATTATTTGTTTTCATTATCTCTATTTTTAATAAGGAACTGCATAGTTTGAATTTTAATATCTTTATTGATTACCTCCAATGATTATTATTTTTATCACTGAAAGTATATAATTGCACTTTTAATATTTATATTTGCTAACTTTTATAATGGAAACAAAGTCCATATCAAACTACCGTCAGACGGGTATAGGGCATATGATAATGGTATAATGGTTTTTGCCCGAAACGAATAAATAGTAAAAAAATTCACTTTGTAGGACAGATACAAATATTAGTAATCAAATAAAGCTTTTATGAATTAAAAAAGTAAAAACAGAACCATAAAACTCAGACTACCACGTTGGTCGATAAATGCTCGTAGTACCATGAGTAAGGGTAAAATATTTGAACCTATTAAAAGGTGTTTGTTCTGTTTTTCAGTGCAGAGAAAATTGAAAAAAATGACGTATGGAATGTTCCATATGTCATATCAATAACGACAATGATATAAAATGTTTGAGTATCATGGCACCTGTGGATAGGAGAATATACTCGTAAAGCCATAGGTGGTAATTGTACTATTTCAGTTATATACTTGTCAAACCTTTAAATTGTTTGAAGAAAAAGAAAAGAAACAAAATGCACGCAAAACATTTCAATGTTCAGATTTATGCATGGGAAAGTAAGTAGACTATTACTTCGTTCGATTGCGAGGAACGTTTACAAAAACAAAATGGCAGCCCAAAGTGCCTAGTCGTCCGGTAATAAAAGAAAGATGCAGGAATTAAGTTGTGCTTTTCCTGTACATTCTCCAATGTCTACTTTAAAGAATAACTAGAGGCTGGCTACTTTACTCTTGTGCTCAAACGTGAGAAAGGTAACCAAATCGTGACCTTTTTATACGTCATTCAATGGAGTCCAAAGCTCTAGGATGCCATTTGAGAGACTTTGTTTAAAAACTTACGCATACTTTCATACAATATTTGACATGTGTTTAATTAACCCAAAAAATTGTTTCTTCCTGATGTACAAGCGGACTTTTGTAAGGACAACGAGATTTCCTGCAACTGCCTTAACCTGTTGGCGGCAGGGCAGCCGCTGCTGTTAAGGCCCTCAACCAAAAAATGTTCCTTTATTTAACATTACTTGCACGTTGCAATTATTATAGGACTGAACAACATGTTGATGGAGGACGAAATACAGAATTATACTAAAAACAACACACATGGTAAATAGTATGAAAATCGTAAGGGCCTCTTTAGACTTTTTCTGCTTGTTTTTCTAGTTGTTTATCCGACGAACCAGTTACGATTGTATGATAAAACAAAACATCAAAGAAAAATTGTTATTTAATTATTTAATTAATATCATAGGGTACTTTTATTTTACTAAAATGTTGTTGAGTTTGTTCATAATCATCGAAACAAAACGTGAGCACAACGTAAGTCCTGACGCGTATACAAACAGTCCAGCGGCGTACGCCGTAACTATTACAGTCGTAATTACAACGATTGTTCGCATTCAGACAGGCACTCGTCAAAGTAAAGAGAGATTGTTGCAGAGCCTTTTGAAGAGATAGCGGTCGAGAATAATAGGTAACCCTCTCGCAAGTCAACATTAATTTTTGTTTAGTATGAGCATGTATACAAAGACAAAATGTACCACAGAATGGCTAAAATAAAGTGAAGTTTTGTTATAGTGTGAACAAGAGGGTAGGGCTAATTTTATTTGCGTATTGGATGTAGTGGACAAGTTTTATTTCTGCTTCGCGTATAAATGGCAGAGAAAGAAATACTGCTTGTGGAATTAAAATATGAAGTAAATGCATTAGTTGCAATAATTTATTACTCACATTACAACAATTTATTGTAATATTCTTGATATAAGTATAAAGTTTGTGAACTTAAGTTGTCGCCTTTTCGAGTGGATGCTTTGAGCGATAAGAGGATTAAAAACCCGATGAGGGGAACCGAATCCAGCTTTCACGGATGTATATGTAAAGATTTTGATGTAAGTTTGTAAAAATTGCCAAAAATGATTCTTTGCCATTTGTTCATGTTCTCAAAGTATTCGGGTATTCAATATTAAATATATATTTTTTTTACAAAAAGATTATTGGTTAATCATTAAATTATTCCATTGAATTACTAAAACGTCACAAAAATTAAAAATGGGGAGTTTCATATTAATGAAAAAATGAGAAGGTCACCATTGTAAGTCAATAATATTTATAATTTATTTATTGTAATAAAACATTGGAAGTTAGGTAAGGTTAGGTTATTTTAATACATAAGAACCACAATTTAACCTTTCAATCATGTAATAGAAGATTGATTCGGTCATTAATATTAGAAGTTTCAGAAACTTAAGTACATTTACTTGTACCATAACTCCAGACTCCCTCGTAACTAAAACAAAGTAAATCCACAGTTCTGTTAACTTGGCAACTCTATATTAACGCCAAGTTATTATTTCTGTGCATTCTCATTTAGTATTCTGCTTAATTTGAACTAAAATAATCCCGCAAGCTGCACTTTCATTGATATCGGTGTTAAGTATTTTATTGCCCTCGAAACTTCTCCAAGTGACTTCTGGGCTAATGTCAATGTTCACTAATAGCTATTAATTTAAACGTATTCAGTACATAATATAAATTGGCTGACTTGGGTTAACTATTCAGACCAAAACAGTGAAATCTACTTACAATCCTTAACCTTGTATATCCTTATTTAGGCTACGTATGATAAAATTCTCACCTTTACAAGAATCACGGACCTGCCAACTGCACTCGTACATAAACACTTAAAATTTCGTGCAAATTTAAATATATTAAATCGAAATCAAAAGACTACATATATATAAAAAAACACACAACACAAAAGATAAACTAAAATTTTAGTCACATTGCTCCGCCATTTATTTGTAACTGTCTAATGACGTCTATATGTATATGTTACAATTGTTAGAGCTGTTTTTGTCCAGTTACGCGTCACGCATAAGGTTGAATGTCATAATAAAATAAAATATAATATATTAAAAATCAGAAATTTTGATGTATTGAAATCAAATATTTTATTTACTAAGTACGCTTATTTATTACATTGGAAATGGTTTTTTAGGAAATACTCTATCATTTTGGTCATATAAAAAATAAATTAGCTAAGTATTATATATTTCATTTTCTCAAGTATATGCAATCTTCTTTTGCATCAGTTTAAAATTTCTTCGGAACTATCAACTTTTCTCAAGTATATTTATTCCTGCTTGTTAGTAGAGATTTGATTTCTAAAAAGCTTCATCGGGGTTTCTTGAACGTATTATCAAGATCTTAAAAACTTGATCCCTTTTCTATAAAACAGATGCCGCTTATCAGCACCATCTCAGAAAGATCCTGAGTCAGCGTATGACAAAAATTTACAACCCCTCATAAAAATGCAAAAACGTTCCTGGAAGTTTGTTAACGTATTTTATCAAAGTCAAATTGTGTTTCTACATTGTGAAAGCTCTATATCTGACCTGATTGCATCGCAAATTGATCATGAATAAATAATATTGCCAGAGAGCACTTAAGGAGAAGATTACGGTGCAAGATTGATAGCATCTATGACTTTATAAATGACGCTTAATTTATGAGTCTTTTATGACATTTGACTAATAATAATGAATGTTTTAAGTTTTATGTTTAAAAAATATTTAAAATTAAAAATGTTTAGTAATACAAATTTAATTTAAACCATTAACAGACAAAAATTTGTACTTAAAGACTTAGTTTTATCGAAATGAACGTACAAGATTTAAGATTTTAATATTTATTTGTAGATAAGAGAAAAGCTTTTCAAAGATATCACAAGGAACGTGATCGAAATTTCAAATGCTCACTCGATATCAAGTATCTGTCTTTTATTAATTCAACGAAAAGGATATTGATCTATAAATCTCTGCGGATAAGAGATTTTAGAAGCACATAATTATTATAATTTATATCAGAATCTTATCTAAAAATATTAAGGGACTTGACACTATACCTAATGAATATCATTAGATGTTTTAAGTAGTTATATTGACAAAAGTAAAGTTGATTATACGAAGAACTAATTACGTGGAAAAAGAATTTACCTCTGACGTGAGAATCTAAAAATATGATCAATATAAAACTGTCATTATATACGTCGTGTATACAATATCGCTTCTATTATTATTATTTCTTGTATTGTCAGTGTCTGTTGCCTGCCGTAACCAAGTAACTTGCGACCTTATCAACTATTGATTGTATCGATCTTACAGTTAACTATTGTGTTCCGTTCTGGTTAAATGTTACGATTAATTGTAATAAAATATGTACAAAGGTTATAACGTTTTAGGTTATTTATAAAAAGTAATTTTCAATGACTTCTTAATTTTAAAAACCAATTACGTTTCATATACCTATGTGTGTATTTTTATTTTTTTTTTGTTTTGGAAAACATTTAATAATCTGTTAGAATCAATTATTTTAATACACCCTCGGGGTGTTCGTAGTTTAACAGCAAATTCCTTCTTATTACTAAAGTTCTTTTAAAATTAGGGTGAATAAAATAGAGTGCAATTTTAAAAGCATTACCATTTTAATTCTTCAACGGCTATTCTAACAGACTATTTATTAATAATTATTCTTTTTTTAACCAAACAAAGGTTTTGTTTTCTAAAATAAAATCGTACTTTAAAATTATATCGTACTTTAAATTATTATTAGACAAAGGCGATTAATAAGTAAATATTTATTTTGTTCAAGTAAAAAGAAGTGAAAGATATATGTATAATTAATGCCTACGAAGCAATAAAGTTTGAAGTTATAATAGGAAATGCACATGCGTTGACACGTAACAATAACTGTCTAATTAATATCTTCGCTAAAATAGATCAGGCCACTGCACTCGCATGTTTATGTGTATGAATGAATTCAATGAGCAAATCTTGGACTGCTCTTATTTACAAAGTAAAATGTTACTTTAAATATAGCCCACAGTCGTTTCCAATTGAGTTTATTTTAATTAGAGTCAACGTTTTAATAATATTGAAAGCACATATAATATATTTGTTTTTGGAAAATTCTTTTCTGAAATTTCAACTGCGATTCTATTCAACTACGTTTTAATATTTAAAAACAATGTGTCATAACTTTCAAAAACGGTTTACCACGACATGCTGTGAAAATTCAATCAATAATATTATAAAAAAAGTATTCTTGGACTGGTTTTGCTATGCCTTCGCATCAGAAGAAACAGGATAGACTGATTAATTAAGATCCACTAATAAATCAAAGTGGATATATAAATTATGTACATTAAGATACATTCGAATTCTAAGTACGTTAAATTAATGCACAAATCGGCCCCTTGCCAAACACTACTATGAATCACGTCAATTCAGATATATTCTACTTAAATTAAATTGTGCGTATTTATAGGATTATTGTAAGGGTATTTATGCAACGAACACTTTAAGAATTTTAATACATTTTCACGTATCTGAAGTAAAAAGGTAAGGATTGCTTTGATTGATTGATTGGATTAAATCTGTGATGTCATTTATATGGCATTTCCTATATACAGTATGTTATATAACAGATGGCGTTCCCTTGAACACGTTAATATATATCACTAATAGATTAAAATAAATATATCAGTATAGAAAAATAAGAATAAAAAGATCTGAATTAAAAAAATAATTAATTCACAATAAATTCGAAACCTCCTGTGCATAATCAAAATAGTAACGCCCAAACTGGCAACGTCGCAATAAACACGTGACGAGCGGCGACTTTTATAATGTCGGCATATTGAATTATAAAGACACTGGCCGAGTAATAACGCGGGACGGAGGGGTGGCAGCGCTTTTGTGTTCTGCCGACACGTCGCCTTCCTGTCGTCGCGCGCTCGTGGACACAAAATAAACAAATACTAGTTAATACAGAAGGTCTACTCATGGAAATGCGTACATGAATTTGCTTTATTAAGTTGGATGAAAGTTTCATTTATTTAAACCACAGTTTAGGCTAGGATTTAAATGATCATGGCGGTATCACACGTTAGCAAGTGAAAAGAAAACATTCTCCAATTACAAAAATTTAAAAACGTACTTTTACTTTATGCTAGTTAGGTAGAAAACAGTTTTAGGAAAAAGTGGGCCTTCTGATGTTATTAATTTTGTCCCACACTCGTTTAGTGTTATTTTTTATTTTAATGTTCTCAAAATGTTTAAGGTATTATGATACATTTAAATAATGTTAAAACCTGCTTGTTTTTCTTTAAAATTTTAAAGATTGCGACGTGACTCATGTTGAACAGGCGGCTGGATCTTCTATTTCTTGAACCGGGCTCCTCCTCAAAATGCCTTAACACGTTCTCTTCCTACCGCACTGAAATCAGGGGTCGCGGGCCACCAGAACGACGCGGCACTACCGGCTCATTGTTACGCATACGTACCAGGACACTCACAATTACACGAGAATTCCGCGGTTGGTGTGCATTAGGGTACCTCTCAGCATACATCCCCAGAGCACTTGCGCCATCATATTTACACTCAGCATAAATAAGCACCAAGTTCACATACTCCTGCGCACTGAACTGATAACGCGGCATCTTTCACACGAGAATGACGCAATATTTAGAAATGCAGAAATAAGGGACGTGCGATCCCGGTCAGCGCGTGAGATTACTATCAAATAAAAATAAAAATTATGCGGACGTTCGGGGTAGGGAGCGGGGCGACACTTTAATATCGTAGATCAATCGATCGCCGCATACACGGCCCGTCGTTTATAAGTAAATTGCGACGTTACCGTTCTTCAAGTATGCGTGTACAGGACGTTTCTTTTACGTGTCAATTTAACATTTTTATTGATATTTTTTTAAATAAAAAAATAAAAAACATTTTGTTTTCGATTGGTAATATTTTTTTTAGCATTAATGGTTGCTATATTATTGCGGGTTAACGGGAACGCCCTCTGTTAGGTAACATACTGTATATATGTAGCTAGCAATTACATATATGTACATATATGGAATTGTTTTTTTTTCCTTAATTAGATTTGCCTTTAGTTTTTCTTGTTAAAAGATAATAAATAATTATTTATTGGTAAAATAACAATTATTATTTTATTTGTGCGAGATATTGTGAGACATTTGATACACCAATTATCATGATTGTTTTGTCTTCTTTTTTACAAAAAACAAAAAACACGTC
>JAAAKD020000002.1:1568149-1578413 GCA_010014825.2 Danaus melanippus
TTAGCCGCGGATAAGTGGTTTATCAAACCGAATGTGGTGGCCTGGTTTGTCCGAGATGTGTTCTTTAACCCTTGTACCGATGCTTCTCTTTGTCTGTCCAATGTATGACAGGTGACAGTCACAATCAAGTTTGTATACACCCGCTTGTGCAAAAGAATATTACTCTTAATCGGTCTCAGGAATTGGCTCACTCTCTTGTTTGATTTGTAAATAGTCTTGATTGAAACCTTCTTTGAGATGTTGCCTATTCTGTCAGTAACTCCCTTCACATATGGTAGTATCGCAGATTGTCGCTCAATTGTGGGTGGCTTCGGGTGGTTCTTGCGATGCTGTCGAGGCACGGGCAGGTTGTTGATGGTCAGAGCATGTTTTACATGCTGCAGGTCGGCCTCTAGGTAGTCAGCATCACAAAGGTGTTGTGCTCTCTGTAACAAAAATTTGCCAACGGTAGCTAGTTAGCTATACAGTTTGTATAGGGTCGTGGTATGAGTTACCATTGAGGTACCTATCTGTATGTGTGGGTTTCCTATAAACAGTATATCCCAAAGTATTGTCAGGATTCCAGGTCACAAGTTTATCAAGGAAAGCTAAAGAATTATTTGCCTCTAGTTCTATAGTAAACTGAATCTTGCTATTGATAAAATTAAGGTGGTTCAGAAAAGCAGATATTTTATTTTTACTTAATATGGTTAAGGTGTCATCTACATACCGTTTATATACTAGTCAAAATAAAATAAGGGCCACCATGTTTTTTTAGTGGATTAAAAGAAATATGGGATTTAGGGATATGAAAATGATTAGATTAAATTATTTAATCAATTTTTAATGTAAAGAGCAGCAGATATTGTTTTATTACTCTAAAATTAACATCCCTTTCTTTTTTTTTGGAAAAATCGACTTTTTAACCTAAAATGCACAATGTGAAAAAAATGTCTAATTACAAAAAAAAACAGAATATTTGTTAAAATTTTTATTTTTTTCAGCAACATGTGTGTCCTCCCCTTTTTCGAACACATTCTTCAAGCCTCGAAGGCATACTCTCCACCAGGTGTCGTATTGTCTCCTGAGGGATTTGTTCCCAGCTTGCCTTTAGCACTTTGATGAGCTGTCGTTCGTTAGTTACCGGTTGTTTTGTGTCACGAACGCTTTTTTTTAATAAATCCCACATGTGCTCAATAGGGTTAAGATCCGGGCTATTGGCGGGCCACGGCAGCACCTGTACACCAGCTTTTTCTAGTGCTTCGGCAGTAGCTCTAGCTGTATGAGCGCGGGCATTGTCATGCATTAATTGGAATCCTGCACCAATTCTCTGTGAAAATGGCACCACGTGGGGTCTTATGACTTGCTCAATGTATCGCTGAGCCGTTACCATGCCTTCGTTGAGAATTATGAGCTCGGTTCGACCTGATAGTGAGATTCCACTCCACACCATTACGTTGGGACCCCCGAATCTGTCACTTTCGTGGATGCAAGCATCCGAAAATCGCTCTCCTTCTCTTCTCCAAACTCTAATGCGATGATCATCACTAAAAAATTTCACTTTGGATTCATCTGTGAACAGTACCTTGCTCCAGTTATCGATGTTCCAGCCTTGGTGCTGCCTAGCGAACGTAAATGCCTTGCACGATGTGCGGTTGTCAGTGGAATTCGCACTACTCGTCGTCTAGAGAACTGTTGGTCTTCATGCAACCGATTCCTAATCGTTTGGTCACTTACGCGATTGCCCGTCGCTTGGCGCAAGCGGTTTTGTAAGGAACGGGCGGTGACGAATCGCTCTCTGCGCGCAGTTAACCGTATGTAGCGGTCTTCTTGTGCTTTGGTTACTCGACTCCTGCCTGATCCTGATCTTCTGATAACTCTCCCAGTCTCTTGAAACCTAATCCAAGCATTCTGGATTGCTCGCCGTGAAAAACCCAGCTGCAGGGCTACAGAACGCTGCGAATGGCCCTGTTGAATCAGCGTTATGTCCATAGTTGTGATCTGTATGTCCATATGTCTTCGAATCCTCGGCATTGTTCTTTAAAAATGATAATCATGCACTAACAAAGAGAATTCCTGCAGTTCACCAAGAACTCGACAGTTTAAATGACTCAAAAAGTCGACTTCAAATAGAGTAATTTTTAGTGACTTCGAAAAAAAAATTCATAATCTATCCACTTCAAAAATTAAGTAAGTGATATACTCTCATAATGTTTGTCAACACTTAATGTAACGCCTATTACATACGCTGCCTACAAGGGAATCGCTGACGCTGAGCGCCGCCGTATTTCGCCGCTATGACGCACGACCCCAATTAGACATTTGAATCAGCGTTTTAATATTTTAAATATTGAAAATTAATTTGTAAAACACATTCAATAGCTGATACTAGAATCGATCACTATTGTTTCTTAGAATAAGTTTAATTGTAATTTTTATATTTTAATTAAATATTAGAAAAGTTTTTGGTTTTTTTTAAGTCCTCCGGCTGTCGTAAACGTAATTCGCCACAAAATAAACTTAACCGGTACCGATAGCTTAAAATTTATTAGATCGCTTCAAACGTCAAAATAAACAAGTGGCACTTATTTTGTTTTGAATAGTATATATTAAAGGTGTTATTGGGGGAAAGCGAAGGGCTCGAACCTCGAAGTCTTCCATGAATATATCTGCAACAACGGGGGAGACCGGCGAACCCATTGCAACTCCATCTACTTATATGTAGAATTAACCCTTCCACATAAGATAGCCAGACGTTAGGCAATGCTTTAACAGATGTGCATATTCAATAGGCATATGTTTTTTCTTTAAATTTCCTCTTACAATCTCGATGCAGTCAAGAACAGGTAGACTAGTGTATAATGACTGTACATCGAAACTGACCATACTATCATTGTCTGTCAATTTTAGGTGTTTTATATCATTGACAAACTGATAGGAATCCTTAACAAATGACTTTGTGTGGCCCCGGAGTGGTGATAATATATTTGATAGATGTTTAGCCCGTTTATAAGTTGGTGAAACAATCTGGCTTACAATTGGGCGTAATGAAACATCTTGTTTATGCATTTTAGGTAACCCATACAATTTCGGTAGTTTTGCACACGATGGTACGAGTGATTTGATATCTAAGTTAAGAATCGAACTGTATTTATTTATTAATATTTTTGTTTCCGTTAAAGCTTTATCTGTCGGGTCTTTGTTAACTATTTTATAAATAGAATCATCTGAAAGAATTTCCATTATTTTACTATCATAATCACTTGTATCCATTACTACGGTCGCGTTCCCTTTATCTGCACGGAGGACAGTCAGGTCTTCATTGTTGCGAAGGTGTTTGAGGGAAACTGATTTCTGACGAGAGATGTTTTGTCGAGGCAATTTGCTCCGGCGCAGAACATATGATACGTTCTGCCGGATTGCCTCAGACTCTTCTTTCGTTACCTGATTCTTATGAAGACATTCCTCAACGTTACAAATAATGTCTTCGAACGGTAATTTTGATGGCACAGGTGCAAAATTCAATCCTTTTTTAAATACAGGGTGGACCAAAAGTCCGGTAACATTTCGAATGGTTATAAAAAATACAAAAGAGATATGAGAGAAAAAATTTTTATTTATTATAAAAGTACAAAAATCATGATTTATTTTTTAAAACTAACGTCGTCCAAATGTGTCCCTTGTTTAGTTTGCCACTCCTGTAATCTAGAGCGGAAATTTTCCATCACTACCCGACAATTGTTTGGAGAAATGTTCTGAATTTCCTCGCGTATATTTTCTTTTAATTCTTCAATAGACTGAGGGTTGTTATTAAAAACTTTACTTTTGAGGTATCCCCAAAGGAAAAAGTTCATCGGTGACAAATCCGGGCTGCGGGGTGGCCAGTTAATGTCACCTCTTTTTGATATGACTTTTTGCCCAAAAATTTCACGAACCGCTGCTATTGAGTCGTTGGAGGTGTGACATGTGGCCCTATCTTGTTGAAACCATGTTCGTTGATTAAAACCAGAGTAGTCCTGTAATGTTGGAGCAAAAAAGTTCTGTAGCATGGCAATGTAACGCTGTGTGTTGACGGTAACGGGACGGCTTCTCTGATCCTCATAAAAATACGGACCGATAATTCCACTGGCTGATAAAGCTGCCCATAAGTAACTTTGGGCGAGTGTAAGGGCTTTTGGTGCTTCAATTGCGGGTTAGCATCACTCCAGTATCTGCAACTTTGCCTGTTCACATGCCCATTTAGGTGAAAATGTGCCTCGTCTGAGAAAAAAAAGTTATTAAAAGTCGTAAACCTCGCAAGCATTTCATTTCGTTGGCAAACTGCAGTCTCTGAGTGTAGTCATTTGGCCTTAATTGCTGTACAATTTGAATTTTATACGGGTTTAAATGTAAATTCTTGTGAGGAATCCGATTTAAAGATTTCCTAGATACATTTTAAACACTAGACCGCTTTCGAATAGAAAGGCCAGGTTGTTCTCTAACAGATGCTTGCACGCGCTCTATGTTTGCGGGCTTTTTCGACGTCTTAGATCGGCCGGATCGTGGTTGATTTAATGTTGAACCCGTCTTCTCAAACTTCTGTACCAAATTTTTAATTGCACAAGTTAATGGAGCTCGATTTTTATTTCGTATGTTGTACTGTGTACAAAATTTTCGTTGCGCTTCAGTCGCAGAATCGTTTATCGCGATAGTACTCGCGTACGCAAAACGCGCGTTGTGCTCTGCTGAACGACGCCATTGCACTGAATTCCACACACGTAGGTCATCTCAGGCCCCCTGCAGAGGGGTCGAGGTAAGCTTGTCGGGGCGACGGCCGGCAGCAACTCCGCCTGTGAACGCAGGCGGGTCGTTGGGGCGGGCGTTTGCAGCCCTGGTGTCTTGGTCACCGTTGGGCTCCATTCCCCTTGATTAAGGCGGATGCTGCGGTGGGTTGCGTCCAGGGCTGGCCGCGGGCAGGAGGTTTCGCGGCAGGGCATGTTTGTCCGGGGGGCGTCTGTGGTACGGGGCCAGTTCACGGATGTGCGTTAGATTTGACGCATCCAATCGCTGGAACATGTCCCGGCTCAGGCGAGTGATAAAGTCGTCGAGGCTCTCCATACGCAGGTGTCTGGGGATAGTCGCTTTCCGTACGAACCACGGCGCGTCCACAAGCGTCCTCAGTGTCAGCGATTGCTGGGCGCGTAGGCGTCCACGCTCGGCTTCCTTACTTAAGGCGTACCAAGCGGGAGCGGCGTAAGTGAGGCGCGATCTGATGTACTGCTTCTAGACGGCCAGATTGGCTCGGAGCGGGAGATCTGAGCGTAAGACAGGACACAGAAGAGCGCGTGCGGCTCGCGTTTTGTTCACGACTTCCTTCACGTGGGACTGCATTGACAGGCGGCGGTCGATAGTCACTCCAAGATACTTGTCCGTCGTCGCCCAAGTAAGAGGCTGTCCCATCATGGTAGGGGGCTCCGGTAAATGCCGCCTCCCCATGGATATCGCCTGAGTTTTTGCGACATTCACCTTTAGCCGCCACTTGTCCAGCCACTGGGGGAGTTGGTCCAGCTGACGCTGCATCTTCATCACCGCGTGGGTAGGAGTCAGTGAGATGGTTATGTAGGCAGCATCATCGGCGTACAGCGAAAGGATAGCACCTTCCGTCACTGGGATGTCGTCCGTATACCTGGCGTAGCATAACGGAGACAGGCAACTCCCCTGAGGCACATCGGCTCTTATTTGGCGAGGCGTAGACAGGGTGCCTTCTACTGTCACTTGAAATCGCCTGTCCTGTAAGAAGGTGGCCACAATCCTAATTATTCGACGGGGAGTAGTGGATGTGGCCAGCTTGTATAGTAGGCCGGGATGCCATACGCGGTCGAATGCTTTCTCCATATCGAGCATCACTGCAACGGCCGACTCGTTTTTGTTCAGAGCCACCGAGAGGACGTGCAGGACCCTCGCGAGCTCGAGCGTGGTGGAGTGTGCCGCTCTGAAGCCAAATTGTTCTTCGCGTGGTTGGATATGTGGTGTGCAGCAATGATGTGCAGCAAAAGCAGTTTTTCAAACACCTTTGAGACAGTGGACAGCAATGTGATGGGGCGATAGCTCCCTGGTAGTAGGATGTTCTTTCCCGGCTTCGGCAGCATGATGACTCGGCCGAGCTTCCACTGGGGGGTAGGGAAGTGGCCGATCCTGAGGACTCCATTGTACAGTCTCGTCACCGCCGATGTGCCGCGCGCAGGGAGGTGACGGAGGTCTTCATTTATGATTCCATCAGGACCGGAAGCCTTCCGGAGCTTAGAGCGGCGAATCAGGCGCTGCACTTGGCCGGGAGTGATAACTATAGGATCTTCTTTAGGGGCTATCGCTTGCTAGAAGTACTTCTCCCGGGCTTGTTCGACTTCCTCTGCATGCTGGGTGTTCTCGGTTGGATATGGCTGAAATCGAGTCTCCAGGTAGTCAGCAAAGATCTCCGCTCGGTCTGATGGGCGGTAACGTGGGGTGCCGTCACTCGCTTGTAGGGGCCGGATCGGTTCTGACTTCCTGGATACTTGGCGGCAAATGCGGTGGATGCCCGTCCAATCTTCTCCAGCTCGCTCTATATTTTTGTACCAGGAGTCCACAGCGTCGTCCTTCAACACCGCTGAGATTCTCTCTGCCAGAGCGTTGAACTGTGATTTTATCGTAGGGCATCGGGTGCACTGATATCGCCTTCGCAGCCTTCTCTTTTCTTTTATCAGGAGTCGTATCCAAGCGGGTAGCTACGGTCGTTTCCGGTGCGATGTGTTACTTAGCCGTGAGGCCTCGAGCGCCCGGGTGATTGATTCGGTAAGCTCGTGAGCGAGGCGGTCAACATCGCCGGGGCTGTCCACTGGGAAAGACCGCAGATTTCTAGATAAATACTCGGCAAAGATAGGCCAGTCCTGCCTTTGACGAGGGGAGGGAATTTCCGTCCGGATTGGCGTCAAGTCAAAGGTTATTAAAACCGGTTGTTGGTCCGATATCATATGGTTATCTAGAACGTCAATCGACGGGTCCGTGCTCAGGCCCTGCACAATTGTGAGGTCGATGACGTCAGGCACGGCATTTCGCTGGCAAGGGTAGTGCGTTGGGACCTCTGGGCCCAACACTGCCTACCCTTCCTTCTCCGCGTCGTTAAATAGTCTTATCCCGTTGACGTCATCGCGCGTCGAGTTCCACGCTGTGTGCTTGCAGTTGAAGTCGCCTGCGATGATGGTGGGTGTTGCCTGGTCTAGGAGGGCGTGGATATCGCTCTCTTCCAGACAGTCTTGCGGCGGCTTATAGAAGGCAAACACACGGACGGGACGGCGATCAAGACACACCTCTACGCCAAGGGCATAGGCTGAGCGGAGGCACACTGGCGGTAGCGGTTGGTGGACGACTTGTCTCTTTACCAGGGCAGCCAATCCCCTGTAGACTACCCCGGCAGGAGATACCTGGTCACTCCTGTAGACCACGAATCCAGGCATCGTCAAAGAATCCGATGGTCTGAGGTGGGTCTCTGAGATGAGAGCGATGTCGATCTTGTTATTAGAGAGCAGCGCCCGTAGAAGTCTCTGTTTTGGCCGGCTGAGACCGTCGGCGTTTCATTGGACCACTCTCAGCGTTCTATTGAACTAAGAGCCTTGTCAGGGCTCTGAAGATGATCAGGACAACCTCCTTGTCTCGGCCCTCCTGGACGGCCACTAGGATCCCCTGCAGGATTTCAATGACCTCCGCGATCGGAATGGCGGTGGTGGCTTACTCGGCCACTGCGGGTTTCGGTTTCCTTCCCGCAGTAGACAGGGCGGGCGCGGGCACAGGGGTGGGCGTAGGCACAGGGGTGGACGGGGGCAGGGGGGTGGGCGTAGGTACAGCGGCAGAAGCAGGAGCGGGAGGCAGGGGTTCCGGCTTGTCCGCGGTTCTCGCCTGTCGACGCTTGCGTTGTCGGCGCTTCTGATTGCGGGGCGATCTGGTTGTGGTGGGGTCGTTTGCGGCCGCCATCAGAGACCCGGCTGCGTTTATTTCACCTTCCGGGATAGGGGCCACTCTGTGAAGAGGGGCCGTGGTAGAACACGCTACCGTGCCTGCCTTCTTGTTCCTGGCCTCTTTTTTGTAGACCTGACAGCATAAGATGTTTGCTGGGTGGTCTCTTGCACAGTTGGCGCAGGAGGCCGGCTCTTTCCTTTGGGCGGGGTCAGTCTTTCGCCGCGTGGTGTTCTCCGCAGTGCACACACACCTGCTCACGGTGGCAGTTGTGTGACGAATGGCGGAATTGTTGGCAGCGTTGACACTGGGCTGGCCCTAGGCGTCCTCTCCAGGCTTCGATCTTTATTCCGGCCATGCACTGGAGCTCGGTGACCTCGTAGATGGCCGGAACTGTGGAGGGTGTCTTGCTCAGTTGAGCAAAGTAAATGCAGCCGGGTCTTCCTTGGCGTACCATTATCGGGCGGACAAACTCGGGAGAGCAGCCCGACTCCCGAAGTTCCTCGACTATGGCCGCCGGGTCTGCGTCCACTGGAAGGCCTCGGATGGTGATCTTTAGGGGGCGATCAGCCGGTTATGAGTATGAGAACCACGCTACGTTCTCATCTCTTTCAATTGTTGTCAGGTATGATTGCACCTCGCGGAACTCCCGGTCTGATTTTGGGAGGAATCTTATACCTTTCCCAAAGGGGCGGGGGTTTGGGGCGAAACCAAGGCGTCTTTTTAACTCGCGCATATGGCGCGGCCACTCCGGAAGTACTTCCACAACCAGGGGAGGGTACCTCGTCCTGGGTGTGGGCTTACTGGTGACGGCGGTCGTGGCGGTGGTAGCGTCGGGGGCGCCGGTGATGCTGGTGGCGGAGAGACCAGCTGACGGCGGCGTGGTGCAGGGCCGTGGAGTCGTCGCGGCCACATTTGCAATCGGTGAGCGAGTGGGGGGGGTGGGCTGCGGCCCCATGGGGGGAGAAGAAGCCATGGTTGCATACGAGACCTCTATCTCTAGGCCTGGCATAGCCCTGCCTGGAGACGTAAATGCCGGCGGGCGGGGGGCAGCGGCTTGGGTGGCGATATAAATCGCTCAGCGAGGGAAGGGGGGTGGCGCCGTCAGGCGCGGGGTGGGTTTACTTTTGGCCGGGGCCCAAGTTGCTACCGGGAGACGCGAGTCGGGGCGCTGCCTCTGCTCCTTGGGTGATGCTGGTCGGCGGCGGGGATCACGGGGTGGGGTAATTGCCGGTGAGGCGGTCAATTCTGGGCTATCAAAGAATGCGTCACCTGTGCCCGCCGGTGTGGTGGGACGCGGTGACGGTGTTGGCGGTGGGTGTGTACCGGATCGAGGCCTGTCTGACCCGGACACGTGGGTCAGCTGTCCTCCAATCCGCTGCAGCAGTGCGGCCGCGGCATCGGTGCGTCGCCTGGCTGCTCCGTGCCAAACCTGGGCGGCACGCACTGTTCTCTTCCTCTGCGCCGCAGCAGTGAAACGAGGTGGCGATGGTGGGGCCATCACTGCACTAAGCACTAACCTAATTAAATTAAAGCTAAAACACACACTGAGTTTCATTATAATTAGGTCCATGCCTCGAAATCACTTAACTAACTAAGGAGTGTCACTCTCACAATAAAGGTCCTTTCACTAAACACAAAACACAGCCGAACACGCGATCCTAACCGAGCGCCGTGATTAGGCCGCGGCGGCGTCGGTGGTCTCACGGCGGAAAGGGGGGGGGGGCATAACTGCACAAATCCAAAACACAACGAAAGCACGTAATTGTCACCTCCCACTGGCCACTGCGCTGACGCGCACCAAGTGCAGAGGACCAAATAACACAGAACGAAAGCACTCCAAATAGCCACAAGTATCGATACCAAGGTTTGGTCACCCAACCTGCCACTCCGTAACGTTCATCAGATATCAGTGATCCAGGGCACACGACGGAGACGTACTCAGTATCACTTGGGGCGTGCCCCGTAACTATACCTGCAAAAGTTCGACTAGCAGTTACTTTACGATATTTAGCTACAGGAGATAGCTACAGAAGCTTACATTATTTGTTCAAGATGTCTCACCAAGTGATTTCCAATATTGTTAGAGAATGTTGTGCTGCTCTCATATCTGTATTGAAAGATATGATAAACTTCCTGAGACCAACAAATTTAAAATGGCTTTCTAAGCTTAGACCCAATGTACTAATATAAGAACAAATTTAAATATGGCGTATCGTCGTAGACCTTCTTTTTAGTATATCTTCGCCTGTAAAAGATATCTATGGATAATATTTTTAGGGCGATATTATAATCACATAGGGATGCTCGAATGACT
>JAAAKD020000002.1:1729798-1749803 GCA_010014825.2 Danaus melanippus
AATCTGATCCTGTATCCTTCACGGGCGGCCTTATATATGGGCCTCATGTTTTGTGGAGGTACTTAACCGGGTACAAGGTATCCCCCTGTATATTAATCTGTCGCGCTTTAGTAAATCCCGAAATCCCCTCTTGGGCTCCCCTACTATATCTTTTTCTAATGGGTTTCATTCTACTGTTATTTATTTAATTTTAATAGTTTTCAACACTGGTCTAAACTTTTTGTTGTTTTTTATCGATAAGTGGTAGTATTCGTTGTTGGTCTATTTTTTATAATACAAGACGAATAAAAAAATGATATAGAATATACAAAGAGTTTTTAATGAATTTCCTGTCACAAGTTGCAGCAATAAAATAAAAAAAGAATTGGTTGGTATCAAGCCGCTGTATGTATTGTCTTTGAAAAAAAAAAATGTATTGTCTTTTATGGATTTTGTATTTCCATGATAACTGACAATGACACGAGCGGTATGATACCATTTATGTAAATTTTCTATTTTTATTAACAAGTTCCTTATGCGACACAGATTACTTCCTTCATTTCATATCAAGTAAATATGTTGAAATTAGAATTCTGCAGTATATATATATGAAATGGGAGTTAATGTTGTGGGTGCAGTTGAACATAAAATTACTAAATTGTTCTCTATACACAGAATTATTTTGATTATCTTTCAACAAACCAAAGATACTTTTGACGCATTTGTAAGTCTTTACGTCTATTTAAGGGAGACTCGGAATATTTATTTAAATTACATATAAAAGATTATAAATAACTAGATGACCAGGCGGACTTCGTACCGCCCTATAAGCAAGAATGATCTGTTACCCTTTTATCTCAATGAAGTTAATTTCTTAGTTATGTACAGCTGACTCGACAGACAATGGTCTGTCTTCTTAACTGTGATTATTGAATTCTAAATGATATATTAATAAATCAAAATATTTCAAAAACAGTGTTTATTATTCTAATGCTTTATGATACAAACAATTCTTAGTTATAATTTTTGGCGCGTATATAAATAGTGTTGTTGGTATTCCTACACGGGATCAGGTGACAGATAACTGGCCATGTGAAAAACATGAATTTTCAAGATTAATGCCACAAACACTTAGCGACTGAACTTGTGATTTATGTATCGACATTGCAAATGCTAGCCACACTGGAAATTGTCTTCAATTAAAATAAATGCTTCATAGTAAATTTCGTCGTTAATTTGCAAATCTGCATTCAATGTTCTAAGTCGTTTCTCATGTAATATGTCTTCAGCCATATGATCTTAATATTTGTTCCATAAATCAATCGATGTTGACGGAAAGCTTGTAGTCAAAATTATTGAAAACAATGTTCGTATTTGTTTAACATTTGACGAAATTACAGCATCGTCAAGAAAGTGGTCCCAATGAGCATCATTCTCTAGCAATCCCAAACGTTGAAAGGCTTCTCTGTATGTGCCGCACAATACACCATTAACAGTTCGTAGATGTTGGAATGATGTTGGTCCACGAACATTGACTAATAGTAAACGCAAGTAAAAACACTGGTCTGGTTAGGATGGACTGTGTAAATAAGTCCCAATGCATTGGTGGAAAACACATGTTGATAACCTGGAATTGGCTGCCCTTGTTTGTGCGGTTGAAATTTCTTTGGCGATCGATTCCAGGTACCTATAATATTTAGGCATTTTAGAAAACAACATTGTTCTGATAAAGTCATCATTCTGGCACATTTCAAAGAAGCTGGTCAATGTTGTTGATGGTGGCCTTTCAACTCGTTGCAATACATTCTCCGTTGTAAAGTACACCCTTTGACCATTTTCCATATGTACGGCCAAGTGAACAACAGTGAAGTGGTTCTCATGTACCTATATGATATAATTTTTTTTTGGTAAAATTATATTTTTTACTAAAAGCTGACACAATGACAATAGCGACTTATGACAATAGAATAATATTCAAAAACAGTTTTAAAATGTAACATTTACATTTTGATGAATTTCAAATCAAGGCCTGCATTTTTTAAACTGCTAGCGCCATCTGTTATATTTTTGCGTGAGTTAATTACATGTGACTTTAATTCCTTTCGATAGATGTCGCTAGAATATAATCTCTAATTTACACAACATAAATTAATAAACGCACGCTTAAAAGTTTCTGAACTCATGTTAACCATTACCTATAGTATTTGACAGGATGGCCACCAATTTTTTTTTCAAATTACAGGTACAACCCGGTTCGATCGATCCTGGGAACCCGGGTTCGATCCTTTACATGTGTTTGTCGAGTTTTTTTTAAGTTTTCTTTTTTAATATCTAATCTGCTATTCGGGGTGGAGACAAAACCAAAAACCGTGAAAATTGGTCTAGCCGATCTCGAGTTATAAGTGTTGTAACAAATACGACTTTCTTTTATATATATAGATTTGAAAATAATTTGTTGAACTTTTTTTGCTGGATTATATTTATAGTAGTAGTAGTATCCGTAACCAAAAATACCAGACATATATTATACACATATATAGTCGTTAAAGAAAATATGTTATGGATTTCAGTTCTCTACAAATACATTAACATTGTTGAAGATATTTCATTTGGCATATTTCTGAAAACCAAAAGGCCTTTTTCTATGATTTGCAATTTGTACATGAAGAAGCATGTTAAAAAAGTTACCACATTTTAATATGATGAAGTTTTTTTTACAGAGATATGATTTTTGATAATCAATACGTATTATAAAGATACTTGATAACACAAAAAACATGATGTTCTTTACGTCTACGATTAGTACAATTCTTATCATTTACAATTAATCAATACAATGTTTTAACATATTGATGGACTATCATAACTATAACTATTCTTATGTTAATATTCTAAAAAAAATGTGGATAGCTTAGAAATAGTTAAATTTATTGTTGTCAATAAAGTGTTTTGATACTACTGTTTTAACTGTTTAAATGTTAATACTACTGTTTTGACGGTTTATATATAAGTTAAGTATTAAAAGTATGATTTTCTGTATTATGGTTCACTTATGATAACAACTCAGGAATGGAGGAAATGTGGCACCTCAAGTTAACTATGGCTACATTTGTATTAATTTAATATAGTTTAAATTTATAAATAAAATTTATTTCTTCAAATATGTTTATTGATTATTATTTCACCCGTGAGAATATATATTTTTTTAATTTTATTTTCTTTAATATACCTATGAAATATACATCAATATTAAATGACAAAAATTTTATTAGTATTTTATGTATGTATGTTCGTTATTTTATTTTATTTTGTATTTTTTAGTTTAGTTGTCGTTAATCTTTTAAATACTCATTAGTTGCTTAGCCTTTTTTTTTTAATGTCGCAGGAAAACTCTTTTTACGAGCCGTCCAACCGGCCTTGGTGGAACCGGATGAGATGTGTGAGACTTAGTCAGGGCAGGCTGCTACTCACTTAAACCACTGCGCAGGCCATCGGCCGCTATGTCGGTGTACCCCGGATCTGTCAGCGACAGGGCACATTAGCGACTGGCCGGTCCTGGCAAACACCGGACTTACTCCCTCGGAGAAAGGATCAGTTGCTTAGCCTGAAGCAACCAATGAGTATTTGAAAGATAAAATATAAATTGTTATTAATTTATAAAACCATACTTTGTTTGTTTATTAGTGTTCTTAGCTTCCTTGTTCCTTGTTTTAAGATTTAAGATAAAAAAAAATCGTTTATATACTTCGCAGTGTTGCCCATAAATAAATAATATAAAAAATAAATTTACATTCTGCACAATGTTTAGAAATTATCACTTTTATATCGTTACTGCTATTAAATTTATACTTTAGTTGTGTATAGATATATCTTGACGAAAAGTGACTGTCAGATAATTTCAAAAGTTAAAATTTTATTAGAAATAACGAGCTATGAAAATAAAGTTAAAATATGTATATGTAATTTTTGGAGGTACTATAGCGTAGCTGTTGTCAACCAACTACGGCTCGAACATGGGCTGGCTCGACCGGGGAAGAACCAACCTCATACGGAAGATCGGCGTGAAGCAGTCTTTAATGACTGCGTTTCGTCCGAAGAGTGAGAGAGCCGGTTGCCCTTTCGTTTTTCCCACTCTTTCCGCCCGCTCTTCCCCAAATAAGGGTGGCAACGCATCCGCAAAATTCTTTTGTGGATGTCCATGGGTGACGGTACTACCTCCATCAGGTAGGTCGTCTGCACGTTTGCCACCTTTCTCATAAAAAAAATGACACATTTTTTAGATTATACAAAATATCAAGTTACTAAGCAATCAGTTTGATCAAAGGGTAAAATTTTTACCATCAACATACCATAAAATCATTTGTCACAAAATTTAGATAACATTTTAATCAGAAGTCAATCATTTTTACAATCATTTAATTAACAACAAACCATATTTTTAGGAATATTTATTCTGGGAAATCTTTTTTTTTAAACTTACCTTTTTCAAATTAAACGCAGCTTAATAACAAATAAAAAATAGAGGTACTTGAAAAGTTCGATTATTAGAAGTATCCCAAATAAAAAATATAAATTATCGGATTATTTGTTTCAAATAATCTATAGATCAGCTAATCAGACAAAAGATCTATGAGGAAACTGATAAATATTTTTAGTATAAATTTTTAGACTAAAAGTGTACAAATGTGTATATAAGCAATGTATGAAAAAAAACATTAAACAGTATTGAACGTTTTCGTTTTCGAAACCTTTTCTTTACACTTGTAGTTTATGTTGCCAAAATTTGTAAAATTTTAAAAATGAAAAAAATCTCTAGTAAGCGAATACTTATTATATTGTAATGTCCAATAAAATGTTCATATTTTTAGCAAATTATTTTTAAAAAAATATATTCTTGTTGACTTCTGCTTGTCAAATAATTCTGGTTTATAGAAATACCGGAATTAATACAACAATGTTTTCATTTAAATTAGACTAATATTTTTCGGATAATACTACGCATTTTTTATTTTTGTTAAAATCTACATCCTTCCGACGTTTCGGTTACTTTTTAGCAACCGTGATCACGGACAGATTATATGTGAATATTTTCATTACTTGTATAGAAATTTAATATCTTAATTTCAATCATCATCATCAGCACAAATTATGTTAAATAAATCTAACGTTGTTGATTTAAACTATTTTTTTTAATTTTATGTAGTACCCTCTTGTGTTCGTCTTGACAGTACATTAACAAATATACGCATATCAATGCACATTCGGCTTGAATAATATAAAAACTAACTACAATGGTGGGAATTCAAAAGTGTTTTTATCTATACAGCTATATACAAAAATCTAGCTTTTAGCAAACTAGAACACCTACCAAAAAGTGTCTGGTAAGCATGATTTAATTTCCTGGAAAAAATTCTAATATAGAAATAATGAGAGTGAAAACCCCAAGATCCTAAGCATAGTTAAAATTAATTTTAATATCCTAATTATAGTTACAATTAAAACTTTTTGTTGATACTTTTTATTTATTAGAGATCTGAGAATATTGTTTGCACAATCTTTCATTTTTCTTTCATCTTTTAATTTTTTGTCGCAGATGTTTGTTTGAATATTTTTTGTAATGGGTGCAGTGAATGTGAAGGGAAGTTAAATATTAAAAGTAATTATTATTATATATATAATGACTATAAATAGCCTATGTATTTATTATCAAAACTGCGGTGGTCTTAAATCAAAATTGAGTGATTTCCGAGTTAATAATATGTAAACAGATTATGACGTCATAATTTTGACTGAAACCTGGCTGTAACCGGGTATACATAGTTCAGAATTAAAAGACGATAGGTATCAAATATATAGACGCGATCGAGATTTGCATCAAACAATGAAAAAAGATGGTGGAGGTGTGTTAGTGGCTATTCGTAATAATATTATGTTCAACAGGTTTTCAAATTGGTAACATGCTTGAAGAAATTTTCGTTACAATTACATTATACAATAAGAAAATTATATTAGGAGCCGTTTACATTCCACCAGCTGCGCCTCGCAATGTTTACGAATTGCACTTTCAAAGTTTACAGTCTATTTATAGTAATAATTCCGATAGTTCATATTGCATTATTGGAGACTACAATCTACCCGATATTGTCTGGGATTCTGATGGTCAAATGAATACAACGAACATAGATACGCCTTTGTTGGGAGCCATACAGAATCTGAATGACACACTATCTTACTTAAATTTAAATAATTTTAAAGTAGTTAAAAATACTAATAACAGAACATTAGACTTTTTTTCTCATAAAGAATGTTCGGTACTATCTGCTCCCGATCCTCTAAGTAAACCAAGTATTCACCACCCTCCGCTACAAATATTACTGTCCGATGTCAGGTATCGCTGTCTGCCTTCTGTACATGTGTTAAAATATAATTATTATAAAGCCGATTATAACGCTATAAACGCTAAATTAAATAGTTTCGATTGGTTTAATGAACTAAGTTCGTTGGAACCAAATAGTGCTGTACAAAAGTTTAATGATATAATATATGAAATCATTAAGGCTCATGTTCCGGTTAAATCTTCAAAATCACGGAAATATCGTCACTGGTTCTCTCGTTTCCTTATAAGGACATTAAAAAGAAAATTTAAAGTTTGGTGTAAATGGAAAAGTTATAAGTCACTTGCAGACTACAATGAATTCTCTCTCCTTCGAACACGCTGTAAAATGCTAATTGTAGACTGTTTCTGCAGTTATTTGAAAAATGTGGAATGTTCCCTGAAACATAATTCGAAGATTTTTTGGAAGTATGTCTCCACTCTTCAAGGCAATGATTCATGTTTTCCTGACATCATGACCTTACGCACGCAATCTGGAAATAACGCAAATGAAATATGTAACCTATTTTCTTCTTACTTCGGCTCGGTGTTTGAACCAGCCTCTCACATGTCCTACGTACAACTACAAGAAATAGCGTCACTTGATGAATTTTTAATAATCAGTGACGTTACAGTAACTGAAAACGATGTCAGTCTTGTTTTAAAATCATTAGATGACAGCAAACGTCCCGATAACATGATTCCAGTTTTTATAAAATGTACTCGAAAATGCTTAACAGTACCTCTCACTATAATTTTCAACATTTCTTTAAAATTATGAAAGTTTCCAAGAATATGGAAATCAGCATTCATAACTCCACTTCATAAATCATGTCCAAAGAAACAAGTCGATAAGTATCGACCCATTTCAATTTTATCTTGTTTCTCAAAAATATTTGAAAAAGTCAGTTATATTATTATTAGAATAGGATTATTCTTGACAAAAACATTATAAGCCAGCAGCATGGCTTTGTAAGAAACAAATCAACTACTACTAATCTATTAACCTAGAATATTTTTCTCTTCGAAGGACTGGATAATCGGTATCAAGTCGAGGCTATTTACACAGACTTCTGGAAAGCCTTTGATAAAGTGGATCACTCGATCATGTTAAAAAAGCTTGCTCTCAGTGGTATTACGGGGAAATTGCTGAATTTTTTTTGCTCATACCTTTCGAACAGATCTCAGACAGTCGTATTAAATGGGCACTTATCAAATCCCGTCAATATTACATCGGGTGTGCCCCAAGGCTCAATTTTGGGTCCCCTTTTGTATGTTATTTTGTAATTAACGATATCAGTAAGTGTTTTAAATACTGCAGATATCTTTTATCTGATGATTTGTAAATTTTTAGTTATTGTAAATGACATGACTGACTGTAAGCATATTCACGAAGATCTTAATCGATTAAATTCCTTAGTAAATAGTATCGTTCTTGCGTATGAAAAATGCCAACACATAACATTCACAAGAAAACGTAACATTATTCAATATGTTTACGCTCTCGGTGACACCCCTGTGCGTTCAGTAGATACTATTAAAGACCTAGGCATAATTTTTGACAGCAAGATATCATTTGAAACATATGTGGATCACATAACGGCGATGGCATATAAGTTATTGGGGTTTGTAATACGCAATGCAAAAAAATTTAAAGACTACAGTTGTTGTATTACACTTTTTAATTCATTAGTGCGGTCTTAACTTGAATATGCCTCTTGTATATGGAGTCCTTTCTATAACATTTATAAAATAAAGATTGAAATGATTCAACAAAAATTTCTCCGCTATTTACACAAACATTCCACCTCTATTCATCTATCTTATCAGGATCTTTTGAACAAGTACAAATTATTATCATTGAGCGATCGACGTCTGATAACCGATTTCAAGGTGCTCCACAACATATGTGCATACAACTGTCCGGATATTCTTGAACAAGTCAAATTATGCACCCATCCAAAAGATCTCTGATCACTTACATTATTTCATGTACCGCGATCATACACAAATGCAGGATTACGCGCTCCAATACGTAAAATATGTCGCACTTATAATAATGAATTTTCTCCGGTTGATATTTTACGTCACAATTCAGCCGCGTTTCATAACAAATTGCGGAACATATTATTTGAAAAAAATAAACCACCTCGCAGTCCTGTTTTTCATTAACATTGTTTAAGATTTTAATTTAGTTTAGTTAAGTTTAGTTTTAACGCTAAATATTCTCTGCAGATTTACCATCACTCCCTTCACATCCTTAAATTAAATTCACACACATTTGTACACATCACTTTTACCAAGTGCATTATTAGAGATGAGTGCCCAAGCGGCTTCTCTTTTTAATTTATCTATATTTCTTAGTGAGAAATGTTTAAGGACTCGGGTATTATTTGTCTTTAATTTACTGTGTAATTGTTTATTTTTTTATAACATTCCTGTACTCTGTTTTTTTCTCCAATAAACTAAAAATAAAAATAAATCTTCACACAAATGCGGTCGAAGATTTTAGTGAATATTCATTAAAATGAAAATAATATATTCGGATTACTATTTTATTATTAAAAAAAACTACTTATTTATTTTATTGCAAATAGCAAGACAGACATTCACATCTGGTTTGTCCGTTATCACGGTTGCTGTAAAATACCCTAAACGTTAAGAGTATGTAATTTTTTTTAACAATAAAATAACGCGCAATAATTCTAAAATTTTAGTTTCATTTGAATATTCCCACATTGTAGAAAATTTATTGTGTAAAATATGATATTGTTGCTAACTTCTGTTTGGCAAACAGTTTTGTTTTCTAAACACATGCATAGCAAATAATTAAATTACAGTCAACAATAGGATTATTAGATAGATAACGATTTAGAGAATAGAGATAGAAGATAGATTTTGGTGTTTTTGTAATCTTTCTTTAAAAGGGAACATATCTCATACAGTTTAATTTTTTTATTAAATTAATAGTCACACTTAATAAACTTTTCTATTTGATAAGATTTTTGATAAATAAAGTTTGAGTACACGTAGTATGAGTAACATCAGACCAAGTAATGGGCTATCAGTAATTTAAACATTATAATTGAGATTGAGTAATAATTATTATCATAATCACTAAGAAATAACATGACCGATAATAATAACATTTTTAAAATGCGATATTAGGAAATATCAAAAGTAAAATAACGACATTTTTTCCTTTTTTGTACTTTCGCCTATCGACAACACTTTCCTTTAACTTTTTTTATAAATTCTTCCTATGTACTAGCAAGGTTTTCTGAGGATACTAAGTTGAATACACTCAGATAACGCAAATAATGAAATCCTATTTCACCCGTTTACTTTTCTCTTGAAGAGTATTCCTTTGGGATATCCTTAGCAGGTAACTATTTTATTTCATAGAGCAAACGTTCGCAAGTAGAGATTCCTCTGGAAACGTAATATTTGTATAGTCATTGTTGTGATGTTTATGAAAACAAGTAATTATTTTATTTAATTAAATATTCATTAATATAAATTCCAAATTTACTGATATTCTTTTAGTTTATTTTGTATAAATGTTTTCATTTCTTTTATTTTTGTAAAGGAAATTAATAGTTGTAAAAGAATTTGACTATGCGAATACGTATTTGAGTACGATCAGATCAGATCCGATCAGAATCTCTCAGATTATAGATTCTTATACGGTACAAAGAATATAGTAGAAGTATGAATCATTCTTACATTTTTAATATTTTCCTAACCGTTTGTTACTTTAGAAAACCGTGATTAATTCAATGTTAATCTTTTAATTTTTTCTTAATTTCCTGACATATCACGTTCGAGACTAATCAAGCGGTGTTTAGAAATATTGCATTACGTATTGTCACCAACCAATTTTTATTAAAATTACAATGTATTTTGTTATTTTAATGATCTGCAAAATGGATTTAAATGTAGGTTATGAAAAAACAGTATAAATAAATCATTATTAGTAATTTCTGGACAAAATTTTACTTTTCTTTAGCTGTTGTAAATGGACACAGGTTTTTTCCTATTAATACTAAATCAGCAAACATTATTTTAAACTTCTATGAAAAAAATATTTGGTACATATATATAAAATAATTATATTAAATATTTTATTTATATCATATGAGGAACATAAATAATATCAAACCCTTGTTTGATGATGGATTTAAATGAAATTGAAATGAATGTTCATTACTATGTTACAAAGGAGTTGTGCCACTTATGTTGTAGATTTTAGTCTAACTGAATGGTATATATTATTGCTAAGATTAGATACAGATAAAATATAGCCGACACAAAACTCCAAGATCTTTGAGAAAGGCTCTTTAAATATAAAACCCTAATTACTCATTCTTCAAAATCATTCAAGCCTGTTAACTTTAAAATCTCAAATTGCTATTGGTTAATTTGCAATTAATTGAAATTTATAGAAATAAATAGATTGATGGTTTGCGTTGATTATAGGGACAAGGACATGATAATAAATAGTAATAAAATACTTTTATCTGACTTAAGTTTAAATAAAAAAAGTTGGATTTGTACGATATTTGAAATTTTGGGCTCTTTTTAAAAACCTTATTAGTAAAGTAAAGAAGTGAAGACCTGAAACTCTACCTCTTTAGTTGTTGACTTAAGAATGGATTAAAAATCGTTGTTATTTTATATTTTTTTAATCTTGACTAAAGCACTCTTTTGGCATGGACAGCATCGTCGGAGAGGATGATCTGTTTGTGACCTGCCTTTGAATTAAGGGCGAAAGGTGGAATCTGGGGCTGCGAAAATATTTCGGAGAACTCCGAAGTGATTTGTATAAAGAAAATCTCTTCTCCTTGATTGAAGGCGACGTGAATAGTAACCATATATAGCGTGGGTATTTATATTTGTAGTATATCATTATTTTCTCGTCAAAGTGAATAAGGGGATGAAGAGTGAAACAAGGCTTAAAAAACGAGCAAGTTTCGATGCGGTTTTGCATGCGTTATTAGTGTCGTCGTTTATTTTTGGAGGTACTAATATATACGTATGTACTAATATATATGTATGTTAATTTACTTTTATTTTTGTTAGTTTTGTAATTTTATTCCTCAAACAACATCTGTGATACGTGATAAGTTTTCAGGAAATATGTCAATAAATATACACAGAACTTTCTTGAATGTTTTAAATCAGTATTATGTTTTAATATTGTTTTTTGCTATCAAAATCTAATATAGTTTTATCTAAACTATATATGACAAGACAATACATTTGGTATTACATATAGATAAAAGTAATCAAATACTCGAAAAAGACGCAGTTATCACTATATATTATTTACTATAGACAATTATTGTGTTACCATATTTACAGATTAATTAAAGAATTGGCTTTTAGGATGTCATTAGTACGGCAGCTGATTCATAATGCATAATAAATTTGAATATAACAAGTTATATGGATAATGCCCACGTTTGTCATGTTGTATGTTGTAGCAATTAAAATAAGTGCAAGTATGCAATATATTTAATGAAAATGTGTATGAACTAACGTCGTCATTTGATCGTCCTAGTTAAAATTATATTTTTGTTTATTTTTTATTCGTTTGTTTCTTATAAGGTGTAACAAAAAATAAAGAGAAGCTGTATTGAGTAAGGGATGAATTGGCGGCGGGCGAGGTGTGGAGTGGCGTGATGTATCGAGGAGGGAGAGGTGTGGTGACGAGAGGAGAGGAGTGGGAAGAAGATATTAAAAGAGCATTTTGGGATGTAATTATTAATTAGGCACATTGGTAAAATTGATAATTGGTGAAAATGGTAATAAACAATCGATTTACCAAGAAGTCTTGCCGTTTTTATTATTTCTTTAAAAAGTCTGTTGTGTTTTGTAATTACATAAAGAAATAAAGGTTTTCTTTCATTTCATATATTTTTTAAAAACCTATAATAATAAGTCACAATTAAACATTTTTTCTGATGATACTCTTAGGTGACAAGGAATATTTTTGATACGACTAGCCTTTCGGCGCGATATATATTTAATATAAACTTTCAAGAAATTCAATTACTGAATAAACAACAGTGGATTTATATTTTGTATAGCACAAAAAGGAACGTCTCCTAAAATAATAAATAAATTAAAATGGTAGGCTACATCTTCATCATTAGCCAATCTTGGTCCACTGCTGGAAATTGGCCTCTCCCAATTCACGCCACAATACCCGATCCTCCGCCTTCCGCATCCAGTCCCCTCGAGCGACCTTTTTCAGGTCGTCAGTCCACCTGGCAGGGGGGCGTCCTACCTTACGGTAGTCGAGTCGCGGTTTTCATTCTAGGACTCGTCTGCTCCATCGGTTATCAATCCTTCGGCAGACATGACCAGCTCATTGCCACTTCAGTGAGCTAATTTTGGGAGCTATGTCGGTTACCTTGGTTTTTTGTCGAATGACCTTATTGCGAACTTTATTCTTTAAAGAAACTCCTAGCATAGCTCGCTCCATAGCCCACTGTGCGACTTTAAATCTATGGACCAGTCCAACCGTCAATGTCCACGTTTCAGCACCGTAAGTCATAACAGGCAGGACGCCCTGGTTTTACATTTTTGTCTTTTGGCATTGCGGTATAGACGAAGAGAAAACTCGACGAAGTTTGTTAATTGCCGCCCAATCCAACTGAACCCTGCGATCGACTTCTCGCTCGAAGTTGTTTCTACTGAGCTTGATTACTTGTCCTAGGTAGATAACTCCTGAACAACTTCAAGCATCGATCCTTCGACATATATCGGACGTGGCAGAACATGTTCATTAAACATGACTTTGGTTTTATCCAGGTTCATGCCAAGACCGACCCGTCGTGAGGCTTCATTAAGGCTATGAAGCATCCTGCTTAACTGTTCCAGCGTTCTGTTCCAACTCTGCTACTATGACGATGTCGTCGGCAAACCGAAGGTACGAGATATGCTCACCGTTCACGTTTATACCCTATCCAGCCCAGTCCAGAGTCTTAAAGACGTCCTTAAGTGCGTTGAAGAATAGCTTTGGGGTTATAACATCCCCTTGTCTCACCCCCCGACGCAGCTCGATGGAGTTGGTCTTATGGTCCTGGAGCTGGACGGTTATGGTGGCGGTGTCATATAAGCTTCTCAGCACCTCGATGTATCGCCAATACCACATCGTTGCAGAACGTCTAGAACCGCCCAAGTTTCGATGGAGTTGAAGGCTTTCTCGTAAACCACGAAAGCCAGACTCGGCGGCTGATTGTACTCTTCAGTTTTCTGTATAATCTGCCGAACAGTATGGATGTGGTCTACGGTGCTGAAGCCTTTTCGAAACCCGTCTTGTTCTAGTGGCTGGAACTCGTCGAGTTTTCTAGTGAGGCGGTTTGTGACTACTCTAGAAAACAGCTTGTATATGTGGCTCAGGAGTAAGATAGGTCTGTAATTCTTCAGTAAGGTTTTGTCGCCTTTCTTAAAGAACAGAACCAACACATTCCGGCTCCACGCTTGTGGCGTCAAGCTTTGATGGATGATGGACTTAAAGAGACTAGCCAGCTTTTTAAGGCCTGCAGTCCTACCGGCCTTACGGAGCTCGCTTGTAATTCCGCCATCACCTTGTTGTTCTTAAGCTGTCTGAGAGCTGCCTCAACCTCGCCCGGGTCGACATCCGGTATGTTTTCGGTGTAGTGGCGTCTGAGTGGGGCTCTGTGGTCATTATCGCTAGGTGTCAATGTTTTAGTCATCCGTGATGCGTAGAGGTGTCTATAAAAGCTCTCGATTTATAAGACTCCATAACACCAAAAATAAAATTAAAGTTAAGTTTATAAAATAAAGTTAAAATTATTCTTATAAGGAGATTTGAGACTTTCGCAAGTTTTATTCATTTCAAATGACACCAATATTTTTCGGATATACTCCACGTGCTTTAATTTTGAAAAAAACTCCATACTCCTTACATATCAGCTACTTTTCAGCAACCGTGATCACGGGCGTTCTCATCTCGTTTGCCCGTAATCACGGTTGTTCCATATATATTTATTTACCACCACACCTCATGGGTTTTATCCTTGCAACCATCTGGTTCCAAATAAGTCTGAAGGAATGTGACGAGTAAAATCAATGTATCGTTAAAGATGGCATTCAATTAACATAGGTTATATGTATATCGCTTAATTAGAAACTACGGTAAATTTATTCTCATGCGCCTTTTTTGTCGTTTTTCTTCCTTGGACTATTCCGCTTGTTTGTTGCAGCACTGGTTACTTCTTAAGACTTTTGATTACATAGGTAAACCGAAAACCCCCTGTAGCATTAAAAAGCAATAATATATTACGTTATTTGGCCGGCATGGGCGGTGGGTTCAGAGGCGTATACATAAAATGTGATTTTTTTGGTCCGAATTTATTTAATTTTGGTATCTTCCTGTTAGAGCCTTTTAACCCATTTCCTTCCACTCTCCTCTTTTTAAGACACTACGGTGATAATTTTTTTATGTTAAATGCTTTTATTTTTATTTTTTCTGTCAAAATTCGTATTTTCACACTATTTTCTAAAGAAAAAATTGTATGTCATTGGAAAAAATGTTTATATAAATTTAATATGAATTTTTCAAATTGGTCATTTCTTGCCTAAAAAAAAAGGAATTTGATTCGATTTCATATACCGTAAAAAAAATACGTTAACTTTAAATTACATAAAATCGATTCTTAGATATCTACTAAATATATATTATATAAAATATTTGATGAAATCATATTAAAGTGCGTACTATGATTTGACCAAAAACTAAAATCAGCTATTTCAAAATGTGTCAAGATTTGCTGTCCGTGTACTAAAATGCGTAGAACCTCAAAAAAAGTACTTTTGTTGAAGCTGATGTTTAGATCCCATAAATATATTATACATATTACTTGCCTCAGTTTCAAATGTCCTTCTTTCTAGCCCACATTCTCAGGTAATATTATTGGCACTCTGGAAGTTCTTAGGTATATTGAAAACAAAAGTTGACAAAACCGTTATTTTCTGATTCCAAGATTGGTCGAAAAGAAATTACTGCTAACTGTAAACAGAAAGCAAATAATCTCGAATATTAAAATTGGAAATCTCATATCTATTATGTTTCACGAGATGTAATATCTTTCAATTTTCACGAGATCAATAAATAGGTAACATCCACAATCTTCAGATTCTGCTTAGAACATACGTGCTCTCTACTTCATTTACCTAGACTCCACTTCTATACCTCTAAAATCTAAATAGTATACAAATGTGGTATAGTTGAAGCCTCGTCTAATGACATTTTTTTCGGTCTTCCTAAAATTTTTTCACTTCTTTCCTCCTTACAATTCTCTTTTTACTTAATTTAAATAGGTTCTCTTTTATGTGGATATATTTATGTTACGTTTTATATTATAATAATCCGAGTTTCACTTCTTCGATCACTTTTATCTATGACATTTGTCAATGTCACTGCACTAACGATATCTTTAAGGAAACGCCATTTAATAAAAAATAATTCAAGCAATCCTCCTCATAATATGTGTTAAGAAAATGTAGTATTTATATATTATTCCCAAAAAAATATAATTTATTTAGACAATTTATGTATCTGGATTATAGATTTAACAAGGTTGCTCATTTTTGATAATTGCCTGTAGATCTTTTACTTTAATTACATTATAAATTAAAAAAATGTCTGATTAGGACTCATTGGCGTATATAATTATACATTTATGGGTAATACCATAGATAAAGATAGCTGGAGGATATAAATCAGTATTTAGTAGACTAGAATATATAATTTATGATAACATTATTATATATTTTTATTAATCAATCATTCCGAACAATCTTTATTGACCGAAACTTATGTTACTTCGTAAACACATTGTGGCAATTTGGTTTATTTTTTTGCCGTATACAATAGTATTTAAAATCTTGGTCGTAATACAATATTTTTGTCGTAATGCCACTTACATTCAGGATTTTTTTTTTCATATAATTTGAAAGTTATAAAAATAAGTAAAGTATATTTGTATGTTGAATCAATATAATTTGTATTACAATCAGAATTATATGTACGCGTCTGTGAAAATTAGAATTGTACCAAGATTTTGTGTAATAAGTGTTTTTAACAAATATATCGTGTTGTTGGTGCCAATATTCCAAGTGCATATTATTATTAATATGCTTAATCCACATAACACATAATATAAATATATTTATATAAACAAGTAGCAAAATTTTATTTAAAATCTTTTCGAATACTTAAATTAAGAATTATGCTAATAGCAGTCTTACAATTATCATATCACAAAGTAATATAAATTAAGTCCAACTTATCTAAAATATATTGTTTATTTTTCTTTATTCGGACCTGATTCGAAAATTAAACTATCATCTTTACTGGGTGGTTGAAGCACTTCTTGAGGCTTTGCAGATTTATGTGTAGCTGAAATGTAAAAAAATATGTAATTTTCATCCATGAATTGAGAGTTACCGTACTGAGATAAAAATAAAAAAGCATTGAAATGTAATAATTAATTTAGGTTACATAATTGGTTTTGGTTAAGCAATTAAAGAAAACAGAGTCAGTGAAAACCAACTGCAAATTTTAATTACATATCACAATTTCTAGGAGTGAAAGGCTGATAAAGGATATAATTTCGTTGCTTAAGATCTTACCTGGTTTGAGAACTAACTTGAAGAGATTATTGAAAGGCTGTTCAATTACCACAGTAGCAATAAAACCAACTATCATTGTTAAAAATAAAATACCCATAAATTTAAACATCTGGAAGAAAATGCATTAGTAAATAACTATTAGTGCAAAACAGTATAAAGTCATCATTCATTATTATTTCATGTAGTTACTATTGATCCATTGTCAAAATAGAGGGGGTGTATTGTAGTGGCATTTATTATTTCTAAAAAGGGCATGTGCAGTAGATACATGGAAAACGAAATTCGAGCTGGCAATTTCCACAAGCTCAAACAAAATAACCAATTGATTGGACCTAAAATAAAATATGTGTTGTTATTTAAAATTACGTCTATCATGAACAATTGAAATAGAAGATTATTTAAGCAACATACCTCCATAACCTTTGACGCAAGCAAAAATTATCCAGGATAAGGCCAAAGCCCATAAAGGCCTCATAAAAGAATTTAAAATGCTGTCCCAAATTTGACTTTCATAATCAGTTTGAAGAGTCGGATGAATAGAATATATAATTAACGCCAAGATGGAAAGACTGAATATCCAAAGAAACATATTTAATACCTATAATTTTAGAAGAAATTAACAAAATAATTAATAACATACATGAAACACTAACATCTAAAGCAATTTTATTTTTTAATTAATAAGCCTACATTTTTCATTAATATCATACAATGTAGTTTATTTTTGACTCACTTTTGACATTTTTAATTGATGTCCTTTCCAAATATATAAAAGATAACCCAGCATCATTCCAACAATAAAAACGCTAGCTCTTGTTAAAGTGTTCATGTAATAATATGTCATGTAGTATAGTGTTTCTGTCATTCGACTAAAAGAAAATGATAATATAATGTATTATTGAAAGTATATGTAATAGTCAAATTAATTTTATGTATAATCTTGTTTCAGTAATCAACTTTGAATTGAATATAATAAAAACAATCACCTTGGCATAAATGGACTTGAAGGAAATTCTTTAATAAAATTATAAATTGTAGCTGCAGTAAGCAATGCTAACAATACACATGTGAAGGCAGTCCAGGCAACTTTTCTTTGTCTGCCTAAAACCCAAAATAATAACAACGGAGATAATATATGAAGTTGAACATCTATCGCCAAGTACCAGGTTGCACCTAAACACTAAAACAAAGATGGTATCAAGCAAGATTGATAAATCGTTACATAACATATTTATGGGTTGAAAAAAACAATACCATGTTCTCTGGGTTTACATAATTTTGTATATGTAAAAGAGTGCTCCACCAATATGATTTACACTTATGAATATTAGCCGCATAATTTCTCCAAAACGGACCATCAGCTACATGATTAAAAAGCGTTGCTTCCAAAAGAACAGTGAGTGCAAGGAGTGGAAACATTCTCAACAATCGGTTAAGATAAAAGAAATGAAGATTTTTTACGAGTTGCACTAAAATAAAATGAATATATGGTATATTATAATTTCTTAAAATTAAATTGATTATGTGTTTAACAAAATTTATTTACTGTGATTAAATTTAGCAGCTGTCACATAAACAACTAATAATCCACTTAATAAAAAAAATGTATCTACGGAAACAGGTGCTGACATTATCCAAATTGCATTCGGTGAGGTCACCCACTGTAATCAGATAGACGGTGTTATACAAAAAAATAAGAATACACAAAATAATATGTGTTTAAATAATAAAATGCTACTTTACTTTTATAAAATCTAATGCATTTGATGCATAAGTCACTTGTGCAGTATAGGTGTGACCAACAATAACCCATAAAATAGAAATGGCTCTAAGACCATTAAGGCACAGCAAGGAATTACTTGTCGTTTCAAAATTTAAAACGTCTTTTGTATTTTTGTAGATTGAGAATAACATGATAGTTTTATTTATATGCTTGGAATCTGAAAAAAGAAACCGGACTTTTTTATTATTATTTTTCTTCTTTTATCTATCAATTTCCCAGCTTTTTAGCCAGGGTCTTACATGTTAAGAATAGTTTTGGCTAATTGTTTTTACGACAGGCCGCCTGCCTGACATCAACCCTCTTAGGGAATGCATTAATCAGTGATGTCTAAATACTCTTAGAAAGTACATATGACTCTGAAAAATCTCATTGGCACTTTCCAGGATCAAACTCGCGCCCTCATGCACGAGAGGTGGGCCTTTTAAACACTAGGCCATCACTGACTTTTTATTATTATTTTTCAACCATTTAAATATTTATAAAATATTTTAAGTAATCATACCTTTTTTCTGAAATTTTCTTTTCCAAATATCGTAGGCTGTGCTCAATATTGTTAATAATCCAATAATTGATAATATAGATCTAAAATAGAAAAGGATGGTTAAAATTTTGATTAGAAAATACAATAACTTGTAAAAGCCTACACACATTTTCTGTGGCGGAAAGCAACATTAAAACGTCTGGATGCGGAAAGTAGTTCTTATTAATAATTCTTGTCTATTATCTATTTTGCAATTAAGTTATGAGTCTCTTCACTTTTTATCGATATTAACTATATTTTTTCATAGCTATCCACCGACTAAAACGCTATTACTTTCTCTTAAAAATGTCTTTTAAAGCTCGAATCGAAGGGCCTGATATTCTTTTACTACTTTACTAAATAAAATCCTTGATTTCATTTTTGGTCAGGGAGATGGACTCCAGCAATATCTCCCTACCTTCTCCAGATCGGCTTGCTGAGAATGTCAAGCTCACCCCTGGTATCTCGGTCCGCATTCGCCCGACTTTACTTTTGCCTTCTAATATTCGGAAGCTCCGACCACCGCTCTTAGGTCTTTGGAATTTATAAGTACGATATCTTTCACCATGCTGTTATTGGCACCCAATACGCCTCAAGAGAAACAATGAGGTATCTCTGACCATTCCTACTACCGCGACGTGCTGCATTTTGTGCAGCGCTATCGTTTTTGGCATCGCTTGAA
>JAAAKD020000002.1:1793888-1813922 GCA_010014825.2 Danaus melanippus
CAATTTTTTTTTGTAACCCGTACTAACTGTAAAAGTTTTCATTCTCCATAATAAATTTTAGGCATTTTACTCCTACCTTTTTTAGTTGTAGTTTTAAATTAAAATGTTAGACATATTTTAAACAAATATTCTATAAGACATATAGGAACTATACATTAACGTTAAAAAAAATCATAATAAGACAATGATTAATAATGTTAATTCTAGTAATACATTGAAAAATTAGAAGCTAAGGATGAGAAAGATACGAATATATTAATTATATTATAAAATACAAATAACATTGTTCTTAATAATCCTATTAAATTTTTTATGAATATATATAAATATTAATGTAATATAATTTAGTAAAAGTATGTTAATGAAACCGAAACAATTTATTTAGACCTATATTCCACTATGTAAATAGTAATAATACCGAATAGCACATGATACTTTTAATAAAATCGTGAATATTCTTGGTCCTGATAAATGGTAACACGATAAATTGTATTCCGAGCAACAACGATGGTGAGTTTTCAAGAATGGTAATGAATTGCCTCTTTAACTTGATATGTTAAAATAAAGGCTCCTGTTTTCAAGCAGATATTCAGCCGTTAATAGGTTCTCTCTAAAGAACAAATTAAATACTTTTAAGCAAACAATAAATTATGGTGATTTATAAACTAAGAAAAACCCTGTCCTAACATTAATACCGTTCTAAGAAAAATATATATCTTAAGAGTTTCAACCCTGTTTCTCAAAATTACTTTAATGGGATGGATATCCTGAAAGTAGAATCCTAGAATGTTGTATTTCTGTTTGTATCTATAAATCATAGAATATTTCTGAGATGTTATAAGGTCTGTAACATAACCTAACCAAATACTTTTAAATATAATAGAAAGTCTTGAATAAGCCACAACTTAAACGGTGATATTTTAAAATACCTTCAATACTAAATTCAGAGTCGGTGATCGTATTGCGTTATGATGATACAAAGTTATGCCAATCTTGTGAAAATATTTTGTTATATTTTGAGATTTATAGTTATCTCCTTTCCACACATTCGATTAGCAATATCTGAAAAAAAAGTTAAGGATCTGTTTCAACCTTCAATTTCCTTAAGCATAGGAAATTTCGTTTGTTGGCTCTCTGACAAACAATTTTTTTGCGTTACGAGGACCTTCATATATAATATATGATAAATATTATGTCGTTTATTCTAGAGGATTTTGTTTATTACAGATTGGGAATTAACATTTACAAAATATGCAATAATTTTGTATTTGTAGATTTGTGGTAATTAATTTTTGTTTCTTTGGATACGAACTATAATGTAGCCATAGGAAAAGCGAAGATGTAGTGCCGCATCTACTTTTGTTAACAGAAGGTCAGAAAAAAGTAGTCAAAAATGTGTACTTTCTAAAGGATATAGATATTATAGGACTTAATTTGTTTTTTAACTAGAAAAGACAAGAATGCATAGTATTTTTTCATCAATTCTATTATATTATTTATAATGAAATATAATTTAGCCAGGTCAAAAATAAAGTCAGATATATAAAACACATTATTTTATTTATAATACATCGAAGAGCACAGCAATATACTTATTTAATATTAAAAATGTCAATAGTTTAGTGTATATCTTAGTTTATATGAACAATATGATTTAATTATGTTAAAAATAATCACAGATGCACTTTTCGGGGATTTCATCACTTATGAAATAAATTATTTTCGAGTTTTTTTATTTAAATGGAATGATTGCATTTTATCAATTACTTAAACTTACAATTAATAACATTTAATTTAACCTAAGTACAAATCTTTACAAATTATTTTATGAAAATGTTTCAATTTCACATTCTTTTTAGTTTTGAAATTAATATCTTTTGTATTGTATATATATATGTACGATACAAAAGAAAATTATATCTCTCTTTACTTACAAGTAGAACAAAATTTAATTTAAGTTTATTGAAATAATTAATTACAGAATAATAATTATGATGACACATTTATGTCTACATACATTTCATATTTACATTACATAAGATTTTATTGAATTATTTATAAAAGTTTATAAATTATTTAACAAATCAACTAATATGTTCACATTAGAGTGACATGGATACTGAAAAGTCAACCGAAAATGATATCTTATTATGTGACAACGTTTAGTTTGGAATGGGAAAAATATTTCGCGAAACATAATCTAATGTTATATTTTCGTCAAAGAGCTTTTATATGAGTGTTCCTTTCTATCAGTAATTTAGTTGTGTCGAATATTGTGATAAGGATGTTATCTTAAATATTTTTTATCCTATTCGTACATCATCCCACGTAATTGGATTGTGATTTATCGGTTTTCGTTTATCTCAGTTCGTTAACGCGTTTTCCCTTTGCCCATTTATTATCAGTGAGCTGACGATGTTAAGATGTTGCCTAAATTTCGTTACAGTATTAGAGAAACCCCGTCTTTATAGGTCTTTGTTTAAATTTGATATTGTTTTGGGGATTGTGTATCAAACTTTCAACATAAATTTGTTTTAATCTTGGTCTTTGTAAACGTTTATTTATAACAAACTCTGTAATAACGAAGTGAAAATAATTAATGATATATTATAACACAACAATAAATTGAGTTATTTTAAATTTTATATTAATATCTATTCTTTTATTTACGAATGAAATAATACAGTACTACTTAATGGAATGATTAAGATTAAGTTGGACAAAAAATGTCCTTACGGTTCCATGGTACAAGTTATTCCATAACATTGAATAATTTGTGTGAATAAATAAGACTTATATAAATAACGTATATACAAGAAAAAGTTCTTCACATTGATTTTCAACAACTTTAATTGACTGTTACATGCAATGGATTCAAATCCTTACTGAGATTAAAAATTGAGAACAATATTTTATATTAATCTCATGTACCATAATGGAAAAAGTACAAAAAGCAAATATATGTAAGTAATAAACACAAAGAAACAGAAATGTCTAAATTTGATTTTGAACAGCCCTGCTGCATCGCTGCTGGATGTTCACCTAAAAAAAAATATACCAGAATAAATAAAACATATTTTAATATAATATATTAAAATATATGTACATATATCTCGATGGTTAAGTGTGCTTTCATAAAAATACAAAAAATATATATTATTAAGGAACATAAAACAATTCGAACTCAAAAATAAAAAATATTTTCGATAATTCATTTATATTAGTCATCTTACCAGACAGCACATGTACTCTAATGGCAGCCAAGGGCGCGTTATTAGGACCACAGCTATACAATCCTGCGTCTGTTCCCCTGGCTCGCTGTATTAAAAGACGACTTGTACTTTTGAGACCTTTCTCTGTTACAAGAGAAATCCCTCCCCGAGCTGAATCAAAATTGATTATCTGTAATAAATAAAATGATATATGAATTAATTATAAGGTCAAACATGTAACGTTTACTTTATTATTAGTGCCAATCAATTGGGCCATAATAATTACATGTTATTGTTTGATAGTCACGTATCAATTCAATAATATCATGCAATATGTTTCAATGCAATGCAGTGCAATGAACTAAAAGCTAACCAGAAATATCGGTTAACTATGATTTTTAATAGGTATTGCAATATTACCTTCATGAACAATAATAAAAGAGATATTATAAGCATAAAATAGGAGTATATGCAATGCTTTAACAAATATAATTAAATATACATATATCATACAGTTGTTTTCAATAGTAAGAAAATCTCTCTTCTTCTCTCTTCGGAAAAATAGGGTTTTTATATACCTGATCTCTATGTGTCCATGTGATAGATGTAGGTGGTTCGGGGGTATGTTTGACCGTACAAGTAAGATTGATCGTCGAACCGGCTTGTATAAATAATTCTGTACCACTCGATATCTTCGTTTCAGGTTCTAGAAAATAAATTGAATCATATTTATAAAAAACTAGTGCTTTTAAATAATTATGCGGTATATGATTTACATTTTCTCATTAACTTTGAAATATTTCAGAGTACTAGACCTGTTTATTTATAAATCTATAATTAAGAGGGGAAATCAACATATCAGACTCTTAAAATATATATATTTGAACAGAAATATATGGAATATATATGGAAATACATATATATATATATATATATATATATATAGTAGAAGTGTCGTAGTCCCTAAGCGGATATATTTAAGGAGAAGGATTGCATTAAGATATTAGGAAAAGGAAGGCTTGTGAGTTCCAACCCTTTTATTTATTTAACACAACACAAGCTGTTTTACTCCGAATCTAACTATATTGCAGTTGACTATATTTATTTGACTCATTTTTATTACTGTTCTATAAGATACTTACCGACAATGTTTAAGAAAACAGCATGACCTATTGGAGGAGTTGTAGATATCTGACACTCGTATTGACCAGAATCTCGCCGTTGAGGACTCCTTATTCTCAAAGCCCATTCTTCAGACCTCGGTTTATGTTGTGCTTCGAATCTTTGATCCGATGTATAGGTATATCGTCCGACAGTCAACAGATGGATATCCCTATGACGTACCCAAGATACCTAAGGAAAAGGATAATAACTATAATTTTGTGTTATAAAATTGTTATTTAATTTATTCAGTTATGGAAAACAGTATTTATTTAGCTGTTGTAAAATATTTGAAGAGTAAACATTTAAAATTACTAATTGTTTTAAAAACATTAAGATCTTAAGCAGGTACTGTCAGAGAAATTATTGTCCCAGAAAGATCCCATAACCAACGAGACGTAGATTTATATAGGTCTACGTAAAATTTCATTTAAACGTTAAAATGCTCTTAACAAAACTAATTACTGCATGGTTTTAATTATAAAATAAGGGTTGAATAAAGTAAATTAGAAGAATTAACCTTAATATTTTTCTTATTTTCATATTAAAATTGTTACCCTTACACTTTTATGTTCAAACAATTAATTTCTTATATGATTAAAGAATATTTCCTAACACATTTTATATTTGGTTAGATTTTGGTTTCGGATGGTTTTTTGGCCGATTTTTATTCGATGTAGTAAAATTAATGTAAATAAAATTATAGGACCTGAAATTAAGACAATAAAGAATGCCGAATTCAAAGCCAAAATTATTATAACTAAAACATTTTGAATTCAATGATACATATTCTTTGACATAATGAGATACAAAAGTTAAACCGTACCAATATAAACTTTATAAGTCAAGCTTCCGAAAAAACTTCAAGAAATGATATTAACTTTTGTATAAATTATAATAACTTAGTAAACTTCTACAATCGATGGGAGGAATGTGGTTAATATGCAAAATAAAATTTTATTAGTGAAATTCATCAAAACTGCCATTATCTTTCTTGGTGTACTGGGAATACTTAAGTATACAATAAATTAGTGTTATCAGAATGATATTGTATTGCGACTCACTGATATGAATATAATTTGTATACACTCCGACGGTCCTATCAGGCATTGTTATATAAAATACGGATCGGATAGTAATTGTTAACATGTGATTTTAATAATATACTTCTTTTCTATTGAATAAAAAAAAATTAAGTGTCAATTATTTTTTATATAAATATTCTATTTGTACAAATAATAGAGCCTTAACGGTGAAAAGCATATAGTGGAAATTTTGTCGATGTAAATCCTAATGAGACTTCCCACTTAACTTTATTTCTCGTCACTGGTGGAAAATTATTGTAAAGAGAGTTCATCTTTTTATGGTTATTGGTGTGTGCAATAACTTTTTTCACCTTAATATTAACAGTTATTTTGAAAGTTTATTGACTTTTATATGGATAAAAGTACATGTTTGTAGTCTTCGCGTTATCAATAGGGATACTTAAGTGCGTACTATAGAACCAAAACGATCGCTTGCGCGAAAGCTAATAATAAATATAAAACCTCTTGAGCCATAACACTGAACATTTTATGTTCCCATTGAATAAACATGGCTCCGGCGTATTAAATACTGATTGCGAGTGAAGAAAAGAATAGCTTTTGTTCAATAAATGGTACGCTTATAATATATTGTTTGCGCAGTCTTAAAAATAAATATAGATGGAAAATAAATTGACCCTGATTGAATTCTCGAGACCGTACATATTCTTTCTATTAAGTTTAAGTCTCTGCCTCTGATATTACCGATGTTAGTAACGTAAAAAGAAAATGTACTGAACAAAACAAATATGATAATTTTTTGTTAAAATATGTAATCCACTATCTTACTAATAATAAAAAAAACATTTATTGAATTTTCAACTTCCCTTATATAATCTTGAATTTTTTTATGTTATATTGATAAAAGCATTAACAAAAATATAATACATTTTAAAACAATACAAAGACTAAAAAATATAGGTATAACTTTACAATAACAAACGTATTTTCCTATTTATAAGTACTCACTCTTAAAGCCTTAAATTTTTAAAAGTACATACTCGAAACATAGAAAATGCAAGTAATTGTAAAATGGATAATGAGGTACTTCAGCTTATTTAAGGTTCAAGTTTATTATAATGAAAGTAAAAATAGTTTGTAAAAACTTATTACATCGGTATTCTATAAATGTAGCTGACGATTTAAGAAACTTGTGCTCAAATATACTTTATTCAATTGCCTATTTAGGCATGTAGATTTTAGAAGTACTTCTCAAACTTTATCGTACATCTACAAGTCAGTTTAATTGTTCCAAGAGAAAACTGCTAACAATTCGGAAAGTAGCTATAGTGATAAAATCCGCCAAGTATGGAGAGTTTTAAAGCACGTAACAAAATTATATATTTATATTAAGCCATATGTACCAAATATTAATCGAATCGAGATCTTGAAAATGTGTTGCCGACCTTGATTGTTGAGGAAAGATAAAATTTTGAAAAAAGCGAGGCAAGAAAGGGAGGGAATAGGAAGAGGGCCACCGGCTCTCTCACTCATCAGACGAAACGTAGACATTAAATACAACTTTACGCCGATCTTCTGTGAGAGGGAGGTACTTCGTCGATTGAGCCTGACCATATTCGAGCTGTAGTAACTTGTCCACAGCTAGGTTTTACCAGCTTAACAAACATAACAAAAATTTTAATACTTACAGTCCTGTTTTGAAGATTTTTAACCCTGCAGAGCAATCTTACTGGATGACCAACTAATCCTGTAATATTTCTCGGAGTACTTGCATCAAAATAAGGGGCGTCTGGTGAAGCATGCCATTCTTGAAGCAATTCTGATCTGAATTTTTGGGAGGACATTTCCAATGTTGGACTATGTGTAGGTGCTTCTGTACCTGTACCAACTAAAAGTAAGATAATTAAATAAGATATATTTTTTCTAATTTTATTTTAATAACTACCTATTACTTGTTTTTGTTGTTAAAATTTAGATAAGGAAGGAGAGAAGTCTGCTAAGCTATCATAAGACCTTTATTCAGAAAGCAGCCCAATCTAAGACTCTTATAATTCCAAAGATATGGATTAAGTTGGTTCGAAGATTATCCTGCTTAAATTACATGAATTACCAACCATTTAACCGAGTTGCGAATTTAATTTGAATTAAAGCTGCCATATTATTTTATACTAACCCATTTAAATGAATTACCATGCCATTACAGAAATAAAAATACAATAACAATCAAAACGGAATATTTTTTCAATATCCCTAATTAGCACAACCTCTTTTATTTCAGTATTATAACTATTATTATATATATAAAACGTATTAAGTAGATGTTTTTTCTTTTCAAGCTGAAGTTATTTGAAGAGAGAAATAAAGTTAAAGATTTGAAGTTCATATTTGCTAACGTATAAAATGTGAAGCCGTATCCCTTGAATTCAAATATTTAAAGAAAGATACGTTTCAAATATTTTTTTAATGTATATATTTTTTTCCATTTTAAGGTTGATACTATCCTAATTTATAAAAATACATACAAACATAAAAGACGTTAAAGAAAATATTTAATGTAGTAAACGTTATTTAAATTTAATAGGCTCTTAAATATAAATACATTCTAAAGTCGTTAGAATAAGACATGTCCTATGAGAAACCTCTCACCGAGTCGAAATGTCAAGAAGAGCACAAAAATCTCATCATTTGCACTTTTCACAATATCGTAAGAAGAGAGTAACGGATTGAGAGTAATTTAAATGTTAATAATAATGGGAAAATTTATGGTAATTTAAAATATAGGTTATGTTAGTTATTATGAAAAAAAAAAGATTTTATAGACTACGTTATTGATTGATTTTATTGATTACGCAAAAAGAAAAAATATTTATATCCTAATCATAGTAAAGTTTAAACATAGTGTTAGTATGTGTTCGACCTTCAGAAGTAATAAATAGCATAAACGTAATATATTCTCTATCTAAATCGTAATATATTCTCTATCTACTTTAGATTTTAATCATTAAAAAACTCAAATTGATTCTGAAATCACTATATAATACGAACATAAACATTGTTTGTTAAGTGATTTTTATTTATATTTTACTATAAAGTAATCAACATATTCATATCATGTAAGTCCAAGGAGGTAACACAAGACTCAAACAAAATCAGTAGCCTTCACACTTTGGTAGGTTTACTACCTCCACGTCAGTCACTCATCCGTATTTTCTGATATAAAATAAAATAATTGCATAGACTTGCTTTTAGATTATCGTAATTTAATGGGAACAAATGAATAAATCTTTTTATATGCATACATCATCATGTCAGTAATTCTCCCTAGCAGGAATACATCAGCCAGTGACCCTTTCCAACTATTATAAAAACCGTAATAGATGAACCTTACTACTAAGTACTACATACCAATGAGGAAAAGGCAGCCATGTAAAAGAGATAGCCATAGTGTAGACTTGCAGATCGCAGTGCTGACCATAATGTTTTACTCTGGATTTTCTGTGAATTTAAAAAAATGTTAAAGCAATTTTTATTTAAATTATTATATCTTGTTATATTATGTTATTGTTGCCTTGTTCGATTTAATCCTAAAATTATTTCATATAAAATTATATAATACGTTCTCTACATTAAAATTATAAAAAAAAAATTTCAGTACATTACCACTAATAGCTAATCTTGAATATTGTATACGATTTTTATGATTCGATCTCCATCGAAGAAATATTTCATTAAGTAAGTCCTTAGGGAGCGTGTCTATTTTATTAAATTCGAAGAGAACAATCGGATAGATGTAACAATGGGCCTGAAAAGCGGAATTCCAATTTAGGCAATTATTACTTAATTTGTTCGATATCACCCTAAAACTTTTGTTACATTTGTTCCGTGACCCAAAAAAATATTGATTCAACTTTGTCAGTGTTGTATGTTAAAAGAATTTTTCTAGAAAGCATTTCCGTAGTGAAGTGATCATTATAAAATTAAAACTATATTCGTCTGAGTGCGTGAATAAAGCTGTTACACAATTGGGCCAAAGATTAAAAAAGTGGGTTCTGTTTTAGCACAGTGCATTACGAAAATCTTAAAAATGGGAAAATTGTTTCAATTAATATAGAAACAGTATTTTTTTTATTTTATTTCCTATTTAAGTATTTTTGTTTTGTGAATTTACGATCTATAAATATAAATAGATAATTCATTAAATATCTACACCTTGAGAGGTTGTCTTATATTCTCTCGAAATGTTGAATTTATTACAAAGTTAAACTAAGGCTTACATCGGTCCTAACTTAGGTAGAAAGATACTAATTGAAAGCAATCAACAACAAATTAAAGTTTTAATACATATTACATACCATATTTTTGAGATGTTTAAGTTTTGAGAAAAGTTGGTTTCTAACATAAAATTACAATTACAATTTAAATTAATTTCGGTACTAAAATTTCAAGTAATAATAACAAGTAATAAAAAAGACTTAATTTAACGTTCAAATCATGGTAGCATATTTTTTTGTATTTACTATTTATGAGCGCTATTATATAACATGTTATATAAGAAGTTATTAAAACACGAGTATATGAAAGCAAACAAGAATAATAAAAAACAAAATAAATAAAGTTTTTTCCGAGAATGCCTCTGTGACATAAAGGTACAAAAATATTTTTATTTTTGTACTTTACAGATATATACAGTTCAAATAAATAATAACAATATATTGAAAATAAAATGTTAAGATATTGCACTTAATATTTTCAGAGACAAAAGACCTTAGGCAAATTGTGTCTTCATTTTTAATCGCTTAATTTGTTGTGTATTTCATGAAATTCGTTTAAAAAAAATTTTACCACATTAACATGCAAGGAAACAGTTAAAGCTCCAAATATATGTTACAAACCAACTAACTTTAACACTAAGCCTCTCGCGATATTTATCGGTATATGTACATCATGTGAAGCAACTCAAAAATTTACCTGAATTAAATTATTGGCTAGTATGAGGACTTGTGGTAAATTTTAATTATCTTTCTGATAACTCATATTAGAAAAATATTTTGAAACTTTACTAAATATATTGTAAACGTCTTTGAAAAAAAACGAATTCGAATTTAATTGTGGGATTGCTGAGACTGAAACTAATAAAAGAGAAATATATTTCATGAACATTAACAACACAAGTGATTGAACATTAATGAATTCAATGTTAGCACTTTATTTATACGGTCACTAAATAGGTTTTCAAATATTTATTTTAAATAAGTTTATTCCAATATTAGCAGGGTTATGAAATACTTAATAATGATACTTGAAGAAAAAAATATATTCTTTAAAAATAATATAAATTATGGGAGAACTTTCCGCCTCCGTTGACTTGTTTTTGTAAATTACTTTCATAATTAATTTGTTCAAAAAAGCAAGTCACGTCCGCCTTCAGCTTGGACCAGTTTAAAGAAGCGATGATTGCCTAATACTTTTAACAAACGACTATTTTCAAATACACTTTTAGGTCCGTAGAAATTATTTTAATAACTCGATTAAAATTGTGTATAGGGAATGTAAAAATAAATGATGTTAAATGTTATAAAAAGAAACTTTGGTTGTTTCTGATCCATTTCTTAAAAACGTCTTGGTTTTTATTATTGTGTAACGAGAGTAAGATTTCTCTTAAAAATCAAAACGAGGTAACAATAGTCTCAGGAAAAAAACGGTAGTTTTAGAGTGTTTGATTTTGTCCGTTTAATTATATGAAATAAATAATTTTTATTTGTATATGTATTTAGTATCATTAAAATAAAAATAATTGTATTTATTAAAAAACATCACAATTGTTTTTTTGTGATTTATACATTAAATATATTATTTCTAAAAACATAGCAAACCTTTTTAAATGTAGCATTCTCACATTTAGTTCTAAAAAATTTTCTTTGTTTTCACTTCGTCAATTATTTTCTTCATATGCTCCATTTGAACGTGGCAAGTTTTATTTAACCAAATATTTGTGAGTGATTTCTATTCGATTACACAAACAATTTATCATTTCAAAGGTCATAAGGGAAGTTTATCGTTTCTTGCGCGTGAATGAATATGATTGAATGGAATGAGGCAAGCACAACTTTTGTACGTTTCGTTAGACAAAGAGTTTATTGGCGGTTGTTTATTGTTAAAATTATGAGTGCAATATTTAAAATGGTAAAAAGTTTTAAATTTGTTATAATTTTCTGTTCATAAATATATAGACTATATATATATATATATATATATATATATATATATGTATATACAAAGAGGTTTCAGTTTTCAAGTCCACTGAATCGCTTTTGATTTTATTGAAAATTTAATTCACTTAATAGATTTTAATCTCGCTGAAATTGGGCTGGAATATCTGAAAATTGTATAGTGTTTGGCCATACACTTATGGTTAAGCACTAAATGATTTCCAGAGGGAATAACGATGAAGCTGTCCCAGTTTCATGCGCCGTCTTGATAGCTATCGTTAGTATGTCACATGAAAGAATTATTGTAAAGCATTTTAGCTGTAGCGTACACCCTCATTTGATTGCCTGAATTTCTACTTTCTGAGGATCTGTGTTCGAGTGTACATTGAGTTTTTACGTTTGTTTTTAAGGTGTTTTGGGTTACGTAGATGATATCGCGGTTATAGAAATATATCAACCTAGCTATCGTTCTAACCGTGATCATATAGAGTCGGAAAGGGAGGCCAGGCTAGAGCATGTTAATTTGACACTTCAGGCAGTCACTGAATGTGACGATATTAATATTTCTTTTATATGTAAGATAAACTTATACAAAAGACGTTTTTACGGCCAAAAGAAATTCACTCACCTTGACTCCAACTGGTCAGAATGTATCCTAGAAATATACTGACCACTCATTTTTAGGCATTACGTACCGTGCTCGAATCTTTTCTATGTAAGCTGATAGTGTTAAAATGTAGTAGAATAGATATTAATGAAATCTATAAAAATGTTTGTGTCAAAATAAAGTATTTGTTTTTATTTGTAGTTTCTTTATAAGGTAAGAGAAAAGTTTAGTCTGTTGCAAAACTTCACACGAGTTTTAATTAAACCTAAAATATTATGGGCCCAGACCCGAAATATAGATTTTTGATGTATTTTAACAGTATCAATGCTAAAAATGTCTCTCTCGAACTATGCAAGTAAGCTAAGTAAATGTTCCTAAACTCTAAGGACTTTGAAAACTATGATGAATGGGCAATTGCAGTTGAAAACTATATAATCTTGGAAGGCATAGACGTAACCGGCACAACGGAGTTATCATATTTAGAAAACAAGAATTCAAGAGCAAAGATGACAATGACCATTGATCCAACGTTATTTGTCCACGTCAAGACCTAAGCCACAGTGCAAGCTTTATGGCTCAAACTAAAATCTTTGTTTGATGACTAGGGTTATACGCGCAAAATTATTTTCATTAGAAAACTAATATGGATATATATGGAGAGTTGCAATATTATTACTAGCTACATTAATCAGCTCCTAGAAGCGGCCCATAAATTAAAAGGAACCGGATTCGATATAAATGACGAATTGATCGCATCGCTGTTGCTGGCAGGCCTTCCTGAAATATTTAGTCCTATGTGCATGGCTATCGAATACTCTGGAATGAAAATGAGCACTGATAAGTCAGTGGTGGCCTAGTGGTTAAAGGGCCCGCCTCTCATGCATGAGGGCGCGGGTTCGAATCCCGGCAAGTACCAATGTGATTTTGCCGAGTCATATGTACTTTCTAAGAGTATTTAGATATCACTGATTAATGCATTCCCAAAAGGGGGTTGATGTCAGGCAGGCGGCCGGTCGTAAAAACAATTAGCCAAAACTATTCACAATATGTAGGGCAGACCCTGGCTAAAGCTGGGATAATTGCCAGGTTTGGCAGACCCTGGCTAAAGCTGGGAAATTGCCAGGAAGAGGAAGGAGAAGAAGAAAATGAGCACTGATCCTATCAAAATGAAGTTGTTAGACATGAGTTGGAATTTGAGGTTAAGTCTTGAGGCGCGCTTTTTGAACACGCACAGAAACGCAATATACAATCGAGTGCACAAACTAGTTGTGGAATAGAACGGTCACGTCATATGTCAATAATGACAAGTCAATCAAAAACAAATAAAAAATCGCTGCTACCATTGCAAAAAGATTTGCCATTTTAAAATCTAGTGCCGCTTACTAAATAGAGACAAACAAAAACCAATTTCAAATGTGTTAAGTGCAAAGAAACATTGGAATGTTTCTTTCACGAGAGTTTGACCAAAACGACTGGTATGTTGACTCTGGCGCGAGTGCTCACATGGTGTCTAACAAAAATATGTTACGAATGGAAGGTCAAAGAAATCATTATTGCCTCTTGTCCAAAAGCACCAGTGTTGTGTTCCGGCGATCTGAAAGTGTTTGTGCGAGTAAAAACAATTACTTATGAAGTAAAAATGAACAATGTATTGTGCATATCAACACTTTCGACGATTTTGATATCAGTAAACAGAGTTATTGCAAATGGTAACAGAGTATCCTTTACTAAAAATGGATGTTACATTTACAACGCTCAGAATTGACGCAAACCTGGAGAATTATGTGTACACCTTAAACATTGAAAAGTCGAAGCAGCTTATAGCGGCAGTAGTAAAGAATTCATTTAGAACTTGGCACAGAAGATTAGGTCATATTAATATGAAATATCTAGGGAAAATCAAGGAAGGAGTACTCAGAGGTGCTACTTACCAGGAAAAGGATGACATAAGCAAATCAAGTTGTGTGGTGTACTGCGAAGGCAAGCAAACTAGGCTACCTTTTTCTGCCAGTACGACCAGGAGCACCAGAATCCTAGAGGTGATTCACACAGACCTATGTGGCGCCATGGAGAAGAAATAACTTGGTTTAGATAAGTATTACCTGTTATTTGTAGATGAAAACAGCAGGATGTGCTTTGTGTATTTATTAAAAGAAAATATTGAAACCTTCAAATATTTTTGAGAATTTAAAAAACAAGTTGAGAACCCACAAGGAATAAAAATAAAAGTATTGAGGTCAGATGATAGAGGACAGTTTTGTTCTGTGGAAATGGAAATGGAAAATTACCTGAAAAGACATGATATAATACATCAAAAGACAGTAACCTACACCCAGAACAAAATAGTCTAAGTGAGAGGTATAATAGATCAATTGTCCTAATTTGACAAACATTTTTGGGCAGAGGCTATGAAAACAGCAGTATACCTCAAGAATCGGTCATCAGCAGCTGGTTTCTGCAATGAAATATGGAATAAGAGAAAAGCTGATCTTAGCGATGTCAAAGTATTTGGACGTAAAGTTATGGTCCACATACCAAACCTGAGAAGTAACAAGTGGGATAAAAATCTGAAATGTTATATTTTGTTGGGTGATCAGAAAATTCTAAAGACTACAAATTATATAACAAGAAATCAAATAAAATAATAGTGGCAAGGGATGTTATTGTCATGGAGACTTGCAAAAATAACATAACAGAAGTACTGGTTCAACAGAGGGAGTCAGAGAAACAAAAAATTACATCAGAGGAGGAAAGTTCAATGAGCATTAAAGAACGTGATAATGTGGAGGGGTAGATCCATCATATGTTGCTAGTGAGTTTTCAAGTTATCAAGATGAAGACTATAATGAGTGTTTACACCAGATGATGTGATGATAAGTATTTAGAGCGAAGAAGTTATTCAACAGTAAAATCGTGTTCGGCAAGCACCAGACAGATTTGGTTTTTTAAATGCGTGTGTTGAAGATTTCACCAGTGAACAAATATCCCTACAGGACGCTCTTAAGGGACCTGAAAAAGAGAAGTGGTGTAGTGCAATGCTACATGAGCTTGAATCTTTTAAATGCAATGACACTTGGGAATTAGTGGACAGACCTAGTGATGGTACAGTAGCAAAAAAAAAGGTGGGTATTCAAGAAAAATGTGACATTGAAGGTAATGTCCAAGTTAAAGCCACTGATAATAACGAGACTTTTTCACCTGTTTTACATAACTCTACCTTGAGGCTGCTTTTCGCCTCGAACGTTCAAGTTAACCTAAAAAATAACCATTTAGATGTACCAACCGCCTTCCTGAATGGTCACATAGATGAATGTGTATTTATGAAAATACCAGAAAATTCAAATTTTAAGAACTGTGAAAGATAGTTTAAAGGTTAAAAAAGGTCAGTTTATGGCTTAAAACAATCAGTCAGATCTTGGTTCATAAAAGTGGAGTCCAGTTTATTGAAGTTAGGTTTGAATAAGTCTAAATATGAACCCTACTAATTCATAAAGTGTCATGATAATATAAAAGTATTTGTAGCAATTTTTGTTGATGACTTTTTTGTATTTTATAACTGTGTAAATGCTAATAATAATTTGAGAAATGTTTTGGAGTCAGATTTTAAGATAAAGATATGGGTAAAATTAAAAATTGTCTTGGTATGAATGTAAATGTAAATAAAAGAGAGTGTAACTTTAGACCAAGAGCAATTCGTTGATAATATTTAGAAGAGATACAATATGATCAATTACAAACCTAAAGTTAAAAAAAGCTTTAAGTGAAAATTGTAGTGAAACTTATCCATATCAACAATTGGTAATGTATTTGTCAGTACTCACAAGGCCAGATATCTCATATAGTGTTAGTTTTTTGAGCTAATTTAACACATGTTTTAATAAAACACATTGGATACTTTTGAAAAGACTATTAGGATACTTACAAACCACTAATCATTTTGGCTTAATTTTTAAGAAAAGTAATTCTAGTTTATATGGTTTTGGAGATGCAGACTGGGCATCACGTAACATTGACAAAAGGTCTTATACGGGGTACTGTTTGGTTTTATTTAATTGTGTCATAAGTTACGAATCTCGAAAGCAAAGAAGAGTGGTCTTATCCAGTACAGAATCTCAGTACATGGCACTTGCAGAAGCCTTTAAAGAAGGTATTTATTTAAAAAAACATGTCAGAATTAAGTGAGTTTGATAAAGACAAACCAGGGACTTTGTTTAGTGACAGTCAAAATTCTATAACATCAGCTTATAACCCATTGTTCCATTAACGCACAAAGCATATAGATATACGGCATCATTTTACTAGAGAATATGTTGACAATAAAGAAATTAATTAAACTATCTGCAAACTTCTTCTATCCCAGAAGACGTATTTACTAAAGGACTTTGTGCACATTAACATTATAAATTTTTGAAGCTGATGTTAATTTGGGAAGTTAATTAACATGTTTTCTGTAAAGTTTTAAATTAAAAGTTTTCTTTTGGTATAAATAATTATTGACCTTGTAATTTTGGTGGGATATTTTTTTAAGAAAGGGGATCAAAATGTAATAGAATATAAGTAATAAATTATATATTAGTGCCATTAATGACAAATTTGTGTCAACATAATGTTTTTTATTTTTATCTGTGGTTTCTAAATAAGGTAAAATAAAAGCTTAGTCTGTTGCGAAACTTCACTCGAGTTTTAATAAAACCTAATAGATAGCTGCAAGAAAATTCGGTATTGTTGAAAAGTGTGGCACTACGTCCGGACAGACCCTTTATCTCTACACAGAAAAGGTCCAGTAGTATGTGAAATACTGTTTTCACATTTGGGCAGGTCCGGCCGAATGTCATCTTACAACTTTGAACTCCACGAAAGACATGAAAAAAATTTTATCATAAATAAAGATTTGTTTCAAAACTTTCTCATAAGCCCCAAACAAACGCTTTTATTAGATATTTAATAAAGTATATTTTTGAAAGTTTGCACAGAAATTGCAGACTTAATTTTTGTACCACCTTTTTGGAATCAGACTATCCGACTCTGGGCTAACCTCCAAACAATGAGAACTAAGATTTTCGCGAGTTTTAATCATTTAAATGAAACTAATATTTTAGGATTATACTATGCGACTTTATTTTGTTTAAAACTACACACTCCCGACGTTTCGGCTACTGCTTACTTGAAATACATTATCATAATTTTTATTGGAAATATTGTGTGAACTTTAAAAACATTGTCTGAGCTTTAAATATAGAAAAAATATACTAAACATTTCTTTTAAACATATAGTGTGTTTGTTATTTCAAATATAACAACATTTTTAAAAGATAAGTAAAAAAATTGTCACATCGGTCATAACTCATAACTCAAACACTCCATTTGCATGGATTTAGAAACTTGTCACAAATATTTTTAAGTATGATATAGCGATCTTTTATTGACTAAAGTAGCGTCGTAGGTCAAACTTAGCCACATAACAAAGGTTGTATCGACCCTGCTATCATATTAAAAATATTTTTACATTTCAATATAAACAAAACAGTTAAATTTTCTCCCAGTTTTAAGGTCTCGGAGTAATAAAATATTCTGCAGTAGAATGTGTACTAAGGAGAGACAATTTGATAAAAGTAATAACTTCAATATATTAATTTTTTTTAATTATATTCATGTATATTGTATTTATATGTACTTAAATGTTATCTTATTGTTAATGTTATTGTGCAGCATATTTTTATGTGTATGTTGTATTTATTTATATGTTATACAATAACGTAAACAATTAAAATTCGAACCACTTTTGTTAATTTATATTATTCCCAAAAAGTTTAATTTTATGCTGTAAGGACAAAAGATAATTTTCTTTCAATTAGTTTATTGTTTAAATAAAATAATTCGGTCCTCCAAATATAAATATGGAAAAAACAAGAAGACTGGGAAGAAACGGCAAGAAGTTATATATTTGTTAATAGTAAAATTGTTATCTTACATTCAGACCGGGATCTTAGCAACATTTTGTTACGTTTATACTGAAGTGATATGGTGTTATAATATAAATAACATCACAGTTCCGTTCCACTCGAAGTCCATTTTCAGTAATTTAAGAGATGAGCCAGCTCGTATCCGCCTTTTATTCAATTTGCTAGAGAATAATAATGGTACAATGAAATCCTCGCTCGCGTGATCGCCTCATTCGTTTCCTTTGTGTAACGGATCAAAGTTACGTGTGTAATGCCGTCAAGGTCAGTTGGAGAGGCAATTGCTGGCACTGGCTATTCAATTGTGAGACATTTTAAGCAATGATATTAAAGATAAATTATTAGCTTTGAAATAATCTTGAGCAAAAATTTACAATGCCCTTTACAAACAACTTTTGGTCTTTGGGTTTATATTAAATAATCATCATTAATATTCCTTTCTTTATGTTTCAAGGACTAAATTCCCCTGCTATGGATTTAAAATTTTACTTTTATCATTAAGTTCATTGTGATTTTACATTATTACATCAATTTCTATAAACATACCCTAACTATACTTTATAATTGTAGAATTTCGCCGTTTTTTTCGTAATAATCTTTAGATTAATACTCTTATTTTAGTTTAAAATAACTGTGTAACAAAAAAATAATAACATAATTTATAGGTCTTAGTCCTACATGTTATTTTTTTTAGCATTAACGCACTGTTGAGCTCTAACTTGAAATTGGAACGCAATATTACGGAGGTTGAGGGTTCGATTCCTACTTATGTCGATGAATTTTGTTTTCTATTTGAATTTTAATTAAAGTATTAGCTTAATATTTCTTTAATATCGTTTTAGGTATCTTTATAATCTTTCTTTGATATAGCTATTAAAAATAAACATCGATTAGGTTTTCGACAGAAACTCTCCAAGCACCTCCATTCCAATTAACCTTTTAAGTTAATAGATTACAATGCCTAATTCACATAACTGAGTCTAACGACTGATTTAGTGGTATTGGAACTGCTACCGGATATCCTTGAAGTTGCACGTTCTGATTCTATTTGTATCAAAAAATATTTCATTGCAAAAGTCTTATTTGAATGTCATTTCTAAAAACTGCACAGTTTAATACAACTGACAATAAATTTTGAATAATGTTATTATGTAACTATTCATAAGTCGTGTATATTTAAGAAACTATAACTAACCATGTTGTTATGGCTCAAAGCTAAATATAAAAGTAAATTTAACAAATCTTGTTAGCAGCATGAGAGTCTCGACTCAAAGTTTAATTTCTTTATAACGCGAAAAATTATATTAATTTGTAAATCATTTCTTTCCCAAATCGAAATTCCAACTTTTCAACTTAATTTTCTATTGGTGACTTGTCGAATATTTTTGACTTATAATGCCAGCGTGGAAAAAAAACGCAAAGGAGATTGTAATAATGTCACGACTAAACTGAAACGTTTTTAAAAGTAAATTGAGTCACACCTAAATGAGCAGGTAATATTAAAAGAAAGTAATTTAATTTCGTTAATGGAATAAAACCACGACAATCTGGTCGGAGCAATATTTAATTAAGACCTGCCCGTGTCATTTTTGTGAGCATTCTTATGCGGAATATTTATTTAGGTCCCGAAGCCAAGAGAAGTGAATGTTTAATCGGCACGTAATATAAAAAGGGATTACAAACAAGTACATTACATATGCCACTCTTGTTTACTCGATCCTGGAACGTGTCAATAAAAAAGGGGACCGGTCGTGGCCTAAGTGGTTTATAAATCGATTAAGCCATTGTCACGTTGTGAATCCAATTGAAAGTGCTTGATTTATTTTTATATCGATTGTTATA
>JAAAKD020000002.1:1878908-1900387 GCA_010014825.2 Danaus melanippus
TTGTAAAATAATAATGGTACATTTGAAACCAGATCTTTGGTCAAATATAAAGTCAAATATTTCAAAGTTATAAAGTTTTTTTTATCATAAGACTAACATCAGAAGATATACAATTTTACTTAACTCTTTTATGCCACAGCTACTTAAGGGGTGGGTCGTTATATAATTATTGTCTTAAACAGCGAAAATAAAATAAGGTGCTACATTGCAAAAGCTAAGCGGAGGAAACACGAAACAATTTTGCTCAGGAGCTCATCAGAGAAAGATGTTTAGTGTTAGAAATTTCTTTTAACATCCGAATCTACATACATCAAGATCATAAAATTTGTTTCTTAGTTTAAAGATAGTATCTTTACTTCAAAAAACGTATTGTACTTATGCTATCCTAAAACTAACCAAAAGTACCTAAATTATCATTAAATATGTGTACTGGCGTAAAAAACATTTCTGTGACAAAATTGTTCTATACGCGTAATGGTTCCTACGTGTTACATATACCAAGTAGTTGATGACGCCATAAACAATAAGATAGTGACACCCAATAGAGTGATAGGTCGTAAAGTAAATCGATGGGAAACGACATAAACGGAAACATTCCCTGTTTCTTGGAATATTTTTACCAAGATTTGAAGGTCTTTTATATAATAAAACGTGAAATTAAAAATGAAAAGCACTAGTGTATTTGACGATTTTCTAATTATTTAGTATGTTATAAATTTAGGTAATTTTAATAACCATTATTCATATGTTGATATATTTTTTTTTATTTCGCTTGGTATTCACTATTTATTTGTGGTTATTTTATTATTTATAGGTTTAATCCTTATCAAATACATCTGTCACATAATTTATTTACGAAACTCTATTTATTTTATTAAGTTGTCGATAGTTTATAAATATACATATATAACAAATTCTTATAATTGAATGAAAACGTTTTCCTTTATCATTTCAATGTTAATTCATATCAATATAATAAAATTTTCATACGGCCTCCTCAGAAAAATCGTTAAAATCACCGATATTACTAAAGTGGTTCTGGAAGTGTGTCGAAGAATGATTGATAACCATCGACCGTGCTTTACCCGAGAGTGGAGTGGCGAATCCACTTTAACACTAACAAGATTTTGTTGACAAATAAATCATGTTAACAATGCAGTTTTAATAGAAAATATTAATGAATTGCTGCAATATTTATATTTAAAATTTTTTAAACCTAAAAACAGCCACACAGTATTCAATTTTTGGTTAAAACTTACTCAGGTAAATGCTACTATATAGATAAATGTATTTTATTTTAAATGAATGATTCTTTTTTGCTCATTCAGAAATTTATTTATTGTCACACGATGGCTGCTTGGGTGCAAATACCAATCATGCACACAGCCTGCTCATTTCACATTTCTGCCAAACACCATTTACCTTTTTAAATAACCCATAAACATTATATAAAAATCTCGATTAGTAAATATGTGGAGTATAAAAAATTTATTAATATAACATTTCAATACTGATTACTTATATCATTATTTTTTTCAACAGAACAATAAGTTGGAATTAATTAGAAGTGTAAATCAATAATGAATTATAACGAAAATTAAATAACAGTGGTTGAAAATTATTCAAAATATTTACAGAATCAAAAACGCACTTGAATACAAACTGTGGCTGTTATAAAATATTTTCACGAATAACTCAATTCGAATAAATCGCTTACAAAGTTTAACCGCGCCTCGATTTACGGAGAGAAATTCTATAGTACAACACTGTTTTTGTGAATACGCGAACAATTAAAATTTTTAAGAGAAAATCAATTATTTCAGTGTCAGTTGAATACAATGAATGAAATATAGCTATGTTTTATTCGATTAATTAAACATAGTCTATGATGAATTGCGGATGATTGTTTTTAATTTTCATGCTCAAATAAACACTTTATGAATAACAAGGATATTAATATTTTATGCCAAATGTTGGCTTTGATTTTGAAACGCTTAAGAGAGATTTATATGTAAATTATTTAAATGTAGGTTACTTGAATCACAATGTGATATTTATTTCAGCGAATATACGGCGAATATACAGCGAATATACAGTGAATATACAAAGTGAATCAGGTGCAGTAAGTTCTCTTAATGCAAATTCTATAACAATAAAAAAAAGTATTGCAAAATGAAATGCGTCGTTCTTACATTCATTAACGTCGGGAAGGAGAAATAAATATTTGGATGAGAGTTTATTTGTGCTGACATTTGTTTAAGAGACGTAAAAGCCATTATTGCCGTTAATTCTATATTTTTCAAAATTGAGCACATGCAGATCTTAAAACAGCTCTTTCAGGGATGTTTTTTTAATTTGTAGTTTTGTACTGTAAATTTGATATATATATATATAAAACTAAAGAAAACAATCCTGAAAGAGCTGTTTTAAGATCTGCATCTGCTCAGTTTTGTAAAATTCATATATGTATATATATATACATATATGTCGTGGGACTTACATTAAATTATTGTCGGTTAATAGTTATATTTAAAATGTGTCAGTCAATCTGTTGTCGTCTTAAATATATCCAAATTACAAAACACTTACATATCTATCATATTATGACGTTTAGTTTTTTTCGAACATTACATTGTTATTACTTTAAAGTTGTAATACTTTAGTGTACTGACGCTGCAGTCAAGATATGCTGTTTAAAAATTAGTATTTCAATACAATTGGAACACGTATATTTACTTACTGTATTCTTTACTTATTGTATTCTTTATTCAAAAATAATTTATATAGAAAAAAAAAACAATACAGGACAACACAAGCAAAGTATAAAAACAGTTTAAACAAAATGGGGTATTATCGCCTACCGGCGATTTCAACCGGACGGCATTATTAGAGCACAATTTTATCAGTTTTTAATTCAGAATCCGTTCACAGATGATAATTTACTGAGTAGAATATTCTGAACAGTGTTTTGATTATAATCTTATTTTGTTCAGTTTTTTTAATCCTAAATAATGTAGTTTATAATGTTTTATCTTAAAGCAACTCCACAGTTACAGTCAAACTAGAACTGCAGTGGAATAGCCATTAGGGTGTTTTTTGTTTACATGTAAGTTTCGTTTCGTTTCGTTTTATATATGGCAATCGGGACTTAATATAGCCACTAAAAACAAACATTCCCACCAACAGATTAGTAGAATTAACGTAATTGTATACCACCATAACTTCCAAGACCAGACAGAAAATACAATTCGATATAAACAAATGAAAAGAGCTCATAATGAGATGCACTCTTCTAGTTTTTATATTTTAAATATATTCTTTAACTCTGTTCATTCTCTGTTCACAATTAACTCTGTTCATTACTAAAATTCTACTTAATTTTTGAACTAATTTAATTTTATATCTTAAACACAAATATGTAATTAAAGAGTATATTATAATTAACCCAACAACTTTATTCATATTTATGATGTTAATATTCAGACCATTACAGTTTACAGTCATCAAAATTATTAGCGTCAGAAACGTTTTATTGAAAAAAAAAAGCATTTAAAAAATTATCACCGCTATCCTATACATATAAAAATAAATTAAATATACTAAACTTACAGTATGCAGCAGTATAGTCTATTGGGTTTGTTTTTATACAGTTTATCCTTAAAAATAGTTGGGTATAACATGTTTATTTGCTCTCTATCCAGTTGTTCCATGGTTTTCCCCTTAGCTAATCTTTTTTACGAGACTTTGGAGATCATTAGAGATTACGAGATCATTAAAGACATCTTTGGTTTTAAAGTGTACCCCTTCCAAACACACACAAAAATATTTCTTCCTCTAATTATGATATCAATAAAGAATATTAAAGTATATAAAACTGATTAACAAAAGAGTTTAAATATCGTCATCATTTTATGCAAATGTACTCCAAGTTTCATGTGAGATAATTTCCGCATATCTTAACTGTGCTCTTAAATTCTATTTTCCTTTTAAAGCTTAGTATAATAAAAAAAGTTACGACTTCTAATATATATTATTTACTATATATTAAAACTGTATACTAGAAAGGACTTTTGTTTTCACATGGCTTGCATAATCTCCTAAGATTCTTTGATTAATTTCAATATTTAATTCCAGATATTAAGTTACCAGTAAATTAGCCAATTTGACCAGGTAAAAGAATTTACTTATTACGTTCGTAATTATAGTAAATTATACACTATTCCTCTATTTAATTGCTGCTGGATAATTTGAAAATCAGTATGATTTGGTGACTTTTAAAATAATTTCAGGCAAAAATTAGAAATAAATAAAATAAAATAAAAGCCAAGACTACGGCAATTTTATTAATTTAAACATAGCTTCTTCTGATTTTAATATAACAAAGATACGTTTATTCCAAAGTACGTGTAGTTTTCATAATTAAATTGGCCAGATGGAGAGGCATAAGTCAGTTTTTTTTGAATTCTTTTAGCTTCCCTTAATTTTTTATTTTTTCTTTAACTAGCTATAGTACTCGGATTTTGTTACTTTGTTTGATACAACTTTTAAAACCAGTAATCTTTTTCATAAATTTAATATGATGTGTCTTAATTTCATAAAAAAATCATGTTTTTACAATAAAGATTGTGTTATACTATAATATGATTAAGAAAGAAACGTATTTGCGACAGTTTCCATAGTGTAGTGCAATGCGTCGTGCATTTCACACCAAAGCGCGTTAGACATTCGGCTCAGTTTAAGCTATTTATGATTGTTTCCAAAGCAAAACAATACGAGGTTTATTTATGCATGATTTCCTGTTTTTTATTCAATAAATAATACAACAATTCCATCTATATACAATGAAAGGAAGCTCAAATAAAAAATTATTAACAGTAAACATTAACAAATCTATGGTACGATTTAAGTGAAGTCAACCCTATTAAACTATAATAAATTAATCTAATAAAAATCAAAAGGTTTATTTACCTTAGAATTAACTTATTATAATAAAATAAAAATTAAACTTAATATACCATAAAAATAGGTGGAGTGGGATGACGGAAGTTTTTTATCATTTTATGAATTTGAATACGACGAACAAATGCTTGGAACTGTATTTTGATTTCTTCCTTTTCTTATTTTTTTTTTCCAATCTATAGATGAAGTGGTTCCTACTCCTATAACTCTGAATATAATATTTTATAAGGAAAATTTGTAAAAATAATTATATAAATTAGACAAATAATATCATCTTTATTCTAAATTCATTTCTTCCTGAGTGTGTTCAATAAATATCTTGAATGAGTGAAAATAAACTCGACATAATAGTATAGAATATGAATATGTGAATAGGTATCAAACATATACATAAAAGTAAATAAATTAGTATGTTCGAAATCTACAATATTTGAAACTGAATAAAATAAATAATAAATCATAATTAATATAGAATATTATCTAATATAGCCTTCCGAACAAAGTATGATGGATCGCTAAGGATGCCATCAGTCTTTTACAAAACGACAAATTGGTTCATCCATGACTAATAGCACCTGTATTTTTAGCAACTCAGATTACTACTGTTCTAAAATTAATATATGTATTCCTTGATTTAATTTGTAAACCAATATATTTCTTGAACAAAGGAAAGTCACATTGTCCAAATAGTTTTCCTTTCTATATTTTATTGATTAAAATTGTTATGGTTATTCATGAGTCAAATGAAAATTGAGGTCCGTTATATGTTAAGTAAAGGAACTCTCTTAAAATTATCCATACCTATAAGATGAATCGGTAGGAAACGTATCGCTGAAATCAATGCGGTAAGTGGTCTTTTGTTCACTCAACATTACAAACACGTGTCTCGGTCAAGTATTGTACACAGTATAACTTACCAATAACCTTGTTTTATATGACCAACCATTTGCTCTTATTTATCATAGAAAGCCACTTGGCGTAATTAGCTTTTCATGCTTAATAATATTCTTATACTTTAACAAAATTATGTCTACTGTATCTTAAAAGAACATTGAAATGCAAAGATTCAGTATATATTACGTACTTAAGTTATAAATTACCCAAATCAATTATTTTGATTTATTGTATTAAAATTTCTTTGTAATGATATTCTTTACATTAAAAGTAGCTAATTATTATAATAATACATTAAAAAATTACATTTACGCTGCTATATATCAAACAACAACTTTTAAATAATTTTATGATAAAGGATATGATTAAAATTTTTGGATGATAAAGTGATAAGTATTTGATTTCTTATCTGTCATTAAAGAAGTTAAAACAAGGTCTATGATAAGGATTACATAGGCTTATAAGTATTTGAAAATAACATATTGTATTTATTACATCTACACGACTTTAATTGACTTTTAAGCTTAAGCTGTAGTGAAAAAATTCAAATAATATTTTCTTTATAAAATCAAATAACTATCTAGGACAATTATACTTTTATTTCACTCCAATTTTTTTTTATTAATTTATATTTTTCTTTAAGGGTAATTACATTTGTTTTTAAAAGACTAAATATTTAATATCGATAATAACATGAATATCAGCCTGCTTTCAAACCAAGATTTACCCCTCACTTATATTCCAACTCAACTATATCCTCTCAAGTCTTAATAGAATCTAGAAAAGCTAATGTGTTGCTTCGTCAATAGTTTGAGTGATGAGGTCCAATGTCAGTCACACCCGCAGTTTGTGTGTTGCGAGCACTTTTACAAACTGTCAATTATTTTTGTCTATTTGTGACCTTACATGACATATCAAGGATGTCTTCGGTCATCTAAATGCAGTTTATTCAGACAGAAAATAATATTAAATAATATTGGCCTGTTTTAAATTTACGAATATTTTTTGTAGACAAAAACGGTCAATTAGAAAAATTATATCTAATATCTTTGTCCCCCACTCCTTACATTATACATGTATGATATATTTTGATAATGTGGTTTTAAGGTAATTAGGGCTTAGTTTTGAGAACATTTTTGACTTTTGAGCTATCAAATTAAGTCTACTGGCTGAAAGTGAATGGCATAAAAAATATTTTTAATGCCATTCGCTTTCCTGAGATTATTTTAATTATTAAATTTTTGTCCTTTTTCGTAATTAAAATAAGCCTCCACAAGAATTTCATATATAAACGATCAAGAAATTCATAAACATATTCTTAGTAAAAATGTGAAATTAAATATCCATTATTCCTTTCTCACATTTATAAAGTATTCTGACAAATTGCTTATCGTAGGTATGACGCTCGGACCTCTGAGACTTGAGTTAGAGCTAATCGTGAGCTCACTGCGTTGTGACTGTCATATGTGATATAAACTTGAGACAATTTTAGATCGTATCGTGCTTATTGCAACAATGTTCAAGATTCTTAAACAAAAGCACTGCTTTCATATTAGACAGACGAAACCATTAAATACATTTAAGAACAATTCATTTATATTTTATTGCATTCCATATAATATATTATGTGAATATTTGTGCTTGATATAATAATTAATTTGCACATAGCGACAAACATAGCGTATTTTATATTTTCTATTACAGAAATTAATTATTTATAACATAACTTTAATATGATTTGCTTATAAATATAGTCCTGTAAATTAAATTAAAATGTTATACTGTGTTAGGTCTTTTTAAAAGTATTTATTCATAATTTTGTAATTATCATATAATAATTATAATCAACTATAATATAATTTACATTTATTAAAGAACCTATAAAATGTAGTGTTTTTAACATTTAAAGCGACAATGTTACAAAAATATTATAACTAAGAAAAGGTACAGTTTTCATTTTTTATACGGAAATATTTTATAGTAGTATATTAATAAAATACTCGTATCTTGTAATATTTGCATTAGTTAATACCATGCCATAAATTCGCTCTATATAAATATATTTAGAGACGTTTGCCAAGAACTGCTGTAAAAACAAAGCTTTGGGGTTCTTTTCTTCTTATAAATTGTATTTCATTTATATAGATTCTTAACTTACTCGTATTTCAGCTTTATATATTTAAAAAAAAATCTTAATAATAAAGAAACTGCGAAGCGCTTTTCCTTTTGGCATTATAATAAAATAAATTAATTAATCCACATACCATTCATTTCGTGAAGGTCCTTAAAAATTAAAAATATTCTTAAGAAATTAAGTATCCTCTAAGAAAATTTAAACCTATGTTTTGGGTATACGAATCTGTTAACTTATTTAATACTATATATATTTTTTGGATTAACGTATACGCCAATAATCATATTTACTGTAGCTTTGTGTTTGAAAGATAGCATTTTTATGGTTAAATACAATATACACTATATGATATAAATTGTGTTAACAATATTAAAATAAGATTCAAATGGCACTCAGGAATGGTACATGACGTTCGGGGGAAGCACCAACAGTCTTTCGAAATTTTATCGCAGCAATGATTCGGCCATCATTGCGCGACGTAAGTATAGTGAATATCGCAATTTAGTGACTGTCTTAATGTTCAAATGATTAAAAATTATCTCTACGTTGGATAAACAACCAGCGAACTGACCAAGGACATCACGGACGGAAGAAAAATTGATGTGCAGTGCAAGAATCAGTTTGTGGAAATCCTATTCAAACCATAACTAAGCGTTCTAGTACATTTATTACTGATTACAGATCGACTTTATAACGCATTTTAAAGAATTTTAGTAACAAATTTTCATGTACATAAAATTCATCCAGTACATCAATTAGAAGATACTAATCCTACAAGAAGACTTAATTTCGTGAATGAAATGATTCAATGGATGAACGAAAAGAAAATATCCAGCGCAGAAAGTCAAGATATCAGAATCTACTTGCACTTCATGAACTGATAGAAAATTTTAGTTTAAGTGTGCCCTGAAGTGATAGTTATTATTTACGGGAGTGCCAAAAAGAAAATGGAGCCATTTAGATGAAGTAATTTTTTTTATAAATAAATCCCTTTTTAATGTAAATTACTAAATAATAAAAAAAAATTCAAATTATACATTTTCTTTCAGTTCAAATGTCTTATGTCACATCAGGTATAAATGTCATCCAAATGAGTTTTACCCTACTGATTTTTAATATGATGTCTACAGGAATATTTTAAATTAAAACTAAAAAAGTAAAAAAAATTAAAAGAGGAATGGTGTGATATTCTACAAAAAGTTCTTTTTCTTCAAAGAATTCATAGATATAAAATACATTAATAAGTTCATAGTTATATTCGTAATGGAAATGTAGATGATTAGATACAAATATATGACAATTGTCATATACATCAAAGACAGAACTACAAATGGGTTGCTGACCTTATTTCTGCGTAATAGCCCGAAACACTTATTGTTTGAAAAGCACCATATTAAAGCTCCAAGGAAATGTATCCTGTGGGAGATCATTTCTCGTATAACACGTTCCTAAAAAACACACAAAGAAATAGAAGAGTTCCCTTCAGACTTCTTAAGGATGTAAGTTGTAATCAAGGAAATTTTTGGGCCGTTTTTTAAGTTTATGTCTAATTTATTTTAATTGCAACTTTGCTTGACTGACTTCTAAAAAACTCAAACACTTTTTGAGATAATTCTCAAACACGTCTTAATCTACTTTCATCTTATTTATTAGTATAAACATCCTAGCGGTTTGTTTCAAAACACTACCATCGCTATTTAATTCACTGATTTGCAACATGACATTTATATGGATAATGAACCGTATTAATATTAACACTAGTTTTTGAACATCGCAAAATTGAATAAGCACTTGTTTGGACGTTAAGGTTAAAAAGAGAAAGGACAAAAAAGATGACGCTCGGAGAGATTGGAGATCCAGTGCTGGGAACGTAACATAATATAGTGAAATTAATGTAGAACTCATTTTTAAAATAATGTTTGGTGGGATATATTGCAAGACAAAAAGAATGCATTGAGGTTTATGTTATTTGAAAACCGCCAACACGTTTGTACAAAGACTGGACTAATAGCTTACGCTAATTTAAAGTTACGGTTTACTTAAAGTGAGTTTTTGCTTTCCTTGCCAGAGACCCATTAACCGGTAGAAAATTATTGTAATTCATTTTTTTTCATTATATTACTTCATGCATAAAATTCTACTATTTGGCCACTAAAAGATAAGATAGAAAGTTTTTATTAAAAATAAATGATTTTTTAATTTTCTCTAAATGGAAAACAAAATTAAACAACAAAAATAGTCGATCACATTTGAATGGAGAATCTCAAACTATTTTGAATTTAGTTGAAAATGGGATCATCCTAAAATATTGTTACATATAGTATGTTTACAATGAACTGCAATCTGCTGCAATGGATTTAATCTATTGAAAGTCTCCACTTAAGTTTCAATGTCTGTCGAACAAACACGCCAACGCCGACAAAGTTATTTACGTTTATCAGGTAATTTGTGATGTAGTAAATGGTAAATAAAGCCACTAGATATTATTTTAATATCTAGTGGCTTTACTCCTCTTCTATCAACTCTATTAAATAACTGGTGATTAAACACGAGGATATTAGGTAGGATTTAAAATGTTCTCTGTATGATTATTTGAATATTTGTCTTCACTTTAATGTCAAAGTATTCCTTATGTCGAATCTATCAGCCAGTGTAATAATAAAAAAATTATATACATGAATACTCAAAATAAAATATATAAAAACTCCGATAGAAGAATGTCTTACCTTGAGATTGGTTATAATAATGTGTCAGCTAGGGTTATAAAGATAAGTTTTAATTTTATTCTGTTATTCTTGCTATTGCAACACTTTTTCTATCCAAAAAGTTAAATACTTCAACATTATCAAATAAAATTCGCAAACATAAAAAATAGATCGCTCAGAGTTACGTAGGTATATATAAACAAAGTAAATATGTTGCAGTAATTTATAAAGTTAATTATGAATATGTTTTATTTTATTTTTTTATAAACAGAATATTTATATTAATATTTATAATAATGAAATGTCAACATAAAATAACCTACATATTTTTTGGAACAGCCTAGTTTATTCTCACGAACAAAAGACCAGCACGGTTTCTTTGAGGAGTTATTAACGTTGGCTTTGTTTACAGGAACGATGAACTCTTACCCCTGAGGGTTGTGAGCGATGGCGCGTGCTACAACCGCCTGCCTCTTTACGGTCCATTTTCTCTCGTGCATTATTGGTAAGTTATAGGCACTTGTGTCCTATTCTACAAAATGTTGAACGCGATTTAGATCCTTGAGAACTCATTTTAACTAATTTATATTAAAGTTACTGCTTGTAAATATTCTTCGGCTTTATTTATAGGGCAATTTTATTTTTGTTTTTAAATATGCTCAACCATTAACTGTGTAGCGAAATAAGATTTTCTTATTATTTGTGAGGTACATATACTGCAAAGACACCAAAATAAATAGACCAAACCCCATAAAAATACCGAAATATTTTCTGAAATTGTCAGAAAAAACTTATTAAACTAGCAATTTTTCACTTGTTAAATCATCTCCATAACTAAAGCTGTAAACCGTCACGTCACTGAGCTCTGAGGGGTCATAATTTAAAATTTAACACTTAATCAAGCTGACAATCAGGATTTATGTCTGCCCGCCCGGGACATACATATTTTCCACGCTATTTCTTACCAGTTCTTTAGAATACCCTGATTAATTTTTAATCTGATTACAGGTCGTTCATTTTAAAGAGGAAGAATAATATTTTACATTAAGGTCAATTTTTCATTTGAAGATCCGTGATTTTAATAACAGACTCCTTATTTAAACTAAAACTTATGTTTTATTACTTAATTGTAACTAAAACTTATTCATATAAACTAAAACTTATATCAAGAATAAATATTCTTCAATGAATAAATTTGAGTAATTGATTAATTTGAAAGCTTTTTCAGTATTATTTAGGTAAGAAAATCCTAGATATACTAATCTAATAATGTTTGTCCATAAAAAGGCGGTTTATGATAATTTCATGATAATCCAACATTCAAGTCTATCAATTCAATGTATTCTGACCAATATTTATTCTGCTGAATATCATCAATCAAAAACGAATACAAATGTACAATGCCATAAGAGATATGAGTTGACAATAGGCAAAGATATGTATTGATGGATAACAGAAAATACGTAATAGAACATTCGCAATTATATACACATTGTTGAGGATGATAATTTATAAATACCTTAAAATTGTCATTACGTCCTCATATGCGCTATATTTAATTTGATGAAATTAAAAGCGACTGTTCTCTACAATATTTTTAAAGACTAACATTTTCATTTCCCTTTTTGCTTGTTGAAATCGAGAATTTCTGGAGTTGTAACTAATTTGGCAATAAGGAATTTGAGAACCGTAGCGTACGTGGCGAACGTTCTGTGAAATTTTCTCAATAAAGTACAATAGTTTTATTACCTTTGTGTTTAAAAATTTATATAATGTATGTCAATTATTCAAATTTCGCAATACCAAAATAATTATATGTGAAGATCTTATTTTTTTTTAATTCCAGAAACATATTTAATTTACTTATTGTAAAAATTATTTAAAAAGGCGGGGATTAGCTGACGTAAAAATAAAATAATAAAAATACAGGGTAAAGTTTCAAGCAAGAATTTAACATTATCAGCTGTGCGAAAATCTAGTTTTTCTTGTCTACTAATGAGAGCAGATTTTCCAAAATATAACTTTTGATTTTTTTTGATTGCATTTTTTTTTAGTTCTTCAATGCAATATGCTTATTCCATATTTAAATTATAAATTATATATTTTGATGCCATATATAAACTGTGATATTAACTTCACTAACAATTGGTATTGAACGTGTTTTTAGTATGTCATCAAGATAGTAGCAGCAATCGACCCCGAGATCAAAACACTGTTTCGGAATCTTCTCGTCGTTTCCGTACAGAATTTTTAGAAGATTGGCCCCAAACTCCTGGGGCACCTTATTTCGATCCCAGCACGCCAGAAAATGTAACCGGTCTAGTTGGACACTCTGTTACTTTACTGTGTAAAGTGAAAAATTTGCAAAATCGCACAGTAAGTACGAGTATTTAAGATAGAAACCAGGTTTATCAAACCTATTATTTTACGAAATTAGAATAAGATTTTACTCGAGTTGAGTTGGCATTTTATTACATTTAGAGTAAAATCTATACTTCTGGCTTTGCCATTCCATTTACCTTATTCAAATATTTACTGTATCAAATTTCCCAAACTTTAAAGAAAATAACCTTACGTCTATGAAATTACAATTGAGAAAATATGATTTAAAAATATGAACTTATTAATAACAATTTGTTTAACAACCTCACGTAATATAGATATTTACCGGAAAAAAAAAAACATTTAAACTATATTTTATATCCTAATATCTTAGACTGCACTAAATTAGTAATTAACCTAAATAAATTATTTGTAACGTGGAGAAAATACGGAAAATTCTGATTACAGTTTAGTCCATGATAAGTTTATTTTTCGCGTGTTCGTGTTCTGACCCATATTGCTTTATTTTTATTTAGGTTACTTTTCAATCTCTTTAAACTTTTCCATCTACAACATTGTATGGTAGGTATGCCAAAGTATGATTATATAAGTAAAATTATAAGCTGAACAAATTAAAACGTTAGTTATTCAACCTACTTCTCCAATGATACTTAGTTTTGCCTTTCGTCGCTGTTTTGAAGGACTTTTGTATTAAGAATTCCTTTGTACGAAGTATTTTCTTCAAGAAATATTTGTAAATTTTGACAATCAGTTTTAATTATTCGACTGAAAAGGCCTCATTGACTCCACAACTCATACAAATATATTTATAGTTCAGATAGATACGAGTAAATGTAAACTCTAATTTTAGGATTTTTCCTTTTTATCTACGTTATTTTTTAAAAAAAGTTGTCAAAAACAATTCGTACTTTAGTTTTATCTTTGTGTCGTAGTAATGAAACATAATGTTTTTCAAAAAAGCAATGACTGTTTGAGAGAACGCAAAGTATTATCTCCACCCCACAGTAGGCGGAATCTAATTTCCTCTATGTATACAACATTTGTAATTTATATTCTATTTAAATATTATGTTACAAAATATTGAAAAAATGTACATACGTGTTATTTATCTGAAAACTAAATGGGTTTTTATGACATATTTGAAGGCGTTCTTTTCTGTATAATAAGAATTACTCATTTATAGCATGTGCAAAACAGACAGTATATAACTATAAATATTTTCTAAAGGTATCATGGGTGCGTCATCGAGATATTCATCTACTCACGGTTGGTCGGTATACATACACTTCCGACCAACGATTTGAAGCACAACACAAACCTCGATCGGAGGAGTGGGCGTTAAGAATCCGTAGTCCTCAACGAAGAGATTCAGGACAATATGAATGCCAGATATCCACCACGCCACCTATTGGTCATGCGGTATATCTCAGTATTGTAGGTAAGAGATTTAATTTCATCAAAGTTATGAAATTAGTTGAATAAAAGTTCACAATAATTTTATTCAGAAGTGTAACAAAAAGAAGACATGTATAGTTTGAATCCATAAAATCGTTTCTATTTTCAGCAAAACCAAAGTTCTTTTTTTATTATAAAAACATTTTCCTTGTAAGAAACTAAGCTTCATTTGGACTTTTTTTTCACTATACAATAAATTAGTTACATATTTAAAACATAAAATATTTGAAATACATACCGGTGCAAATATACATATATAAAATATTATACATTACTAATGTTTAGTTTATTAATAGAACCCGAAACTGAAATAATGGGTGGCCCAGATCTGTTCATCTACGCCGGCTCCACCATTAACCTGACGTGTATAGTAAGACATACTCCTGAACCACCCAGTACCATTAACTGGACACACAGAGGAAAAGTACGTTTTTAGGATTATCGTTATTTATCTATTCAACAATAAAATCCGTAAATCAAAAAAATACATACTTTTGTAAAAATTTGTATACTTTAAGATATTTTTTATGGTTCCATACATATTTAATTCAAACAATATGTACCTTAAGTTTTGTTATTTAAAGTTTATAAGCAAACTAATATTGATATCGCTCTAAGAAGAAGCGCCCTGATGTTTTCTTAAAAACAAGTTTCAGAGCCTTGGTACTTATGTTTAATGTACAGTTTTTAAGCTTAAGAGTCTTAAGTCTATAAACTTAAAAAAAATACAAAAAGCTTTTTTGCTCATCCTATATCTAAGTGATTTTAGCTAGCTGCAAGTTGCATTCTGGCATCAGGAAAAGAGAGATGGGAAGTGTAATGAGTAAAAAAAATCTTTTGTCAAACATAATCTTTATAGCTCCATTATATCGTGAATTCAATTTCGAAGATGAATCACTTAAATACTGATCAAAGGAATAGATTTCTCTTAGCATCCCTCAAACAGATACTTGATCTCCGTATTGACATCTATTGATGTCATCTCAGCGTTTTGTATAGACTTCCTTTACATAAAAGATTGATCTCTATATATTCCAATTATGTAAGGAATACTTTACTATGTAACATTCATTTACAATGCTTGAATACCAATCTACCAATGTGATATTTATTCATTAACAGGCCAGCTTTTGATATTTTTTTTAATTATATTGACCCAACATTACAACAATATTTTTAATAATCTATCTTAATCCTAATACTACAGGCACAAACAAGTAAATACAAATATAATTATATAATATATGCTATTTTTTTATTTGTCATAGGAAATTAAGTAAAAGATGTTACGAGTAAATACGTAAATAAAATGCCTTATAAAGTTCGTTCGTTGACTTAGTGAATGAAATTTGTAACATTATTTATTTCTAGTTATATAATATGCTTTAACGACACAATTATCCAATAAGCTTGTATTTCCAACACATATATTATATAATCATAAATTTACATCGAACAAATGATTGGATCATTTTTAATTTTGAATCCATCGGAATAATTTTCTTATACAGACTATTAACTTCGATTCAACCCGAGGTGGAATATCGCTAGTCACTGAAAAAGGAATCCACAGTAGCAGCCGACTGTTGGTCCAAGCTGCTCGAACGTCTGACGCCGGAGCATATCAGTGTGTACCTGATAATGCTCAATCAGCTACGGCAAGAGTACATGTGCTCACAGGTAAGGGCTTTATAATAAACGAGCCAGATATAAAAATATAGGAGAAAGTAATAAGAAATATATCAATATTGTGTAGAAAGAAAATAAGTTAGTAGGAATTAAATAATTGTCTTTCAATCATGATTATACGAATTAATTTTGGGATACCATCCAATAAAAAAATTATATGTCTATTTGGAAACTATCAGATTATAGTAGACCATATTTCCAAAGGAGAGTATGTTAAGGAAATTATTACAATAAAAAATTAGTCCATACAATGTAAAAAGTATTAAGTGCATCAAACTTGCCTTTCCTTACAAAATACACTAACCGTGATATTCAGCTATATGAATAATTATTAATTTTAAATCATTTATTTAGCTCTCATATTTAGAGGAGAATTGTTACTGAAATATAAATTCAATAGCATAAAACTTTACACAAGGCAATAACCATTTTTCACTGCTTTGCCGAGTTCGGATAGTCCGTGTGATGGGCTCGACGATAAAATATTTTGAATGAATAGTATGAACCCTATACACTCATGATATGTATAGTTCCTTTTATTATTGAACAAACACCATATTTTATTTAAGACACGTCAAATACTTTTTAACATGCATATATCACTATACTTTCTTGCTATAAATATTTTATAACTAAATATACAATGAATTAATTAAATGCTTCCTTCAAACAAATATAAAAATTGAACTCTAGTTATTACGAAACAGTATACACTTTATAATTTTACGATGTGCCGACAAAATACGAAAGTTACTACAAAAATAGCATTTTCGTGACTCGGTTTCATATAAATGAAATTATTTCTCGCCGACCCGTATATAATAGTATTTTAATGAATGTTTATTTCGTTTCATATATGTCGAGTTTCCGTTCTCTTCAAGTGGTTTATTAGCTCGGTAACTGTGGTTCCGACAGTTTATTTATTTAGTTTGAAAAATAAAATTACAGGTTAGTTTTCAAGCTGATTTATATTAAAATGACGAAATGTGAAAATGGTTTTCAAACTCAGCACGCGATTCAATGATAATAATAGTTATAATTTAACAACCTATTTTTCTTCCGTGTACATTAATTTTCATTTTCAGGTGAGACTCCCGCTGCAATGCAGGGTAATGCCAAAGAACTTTCACTTTCCTTCGTTCTTTACGTTACAAGTGTCACATTGTATTTAATATTTGTAACATAAAGCAATAATGTCAACATTTTAGAAGATATAATGAATTGTAAATATTTATTAAATTTATTAATCTAATATTGTTAAATATTAAAGTAATTTTATTAAATGTAATAAGATATTTTAATTACATTGTTATTTGAAATATCACACTAAATGAAATGCCATGTAAATAGTTTTTATTTAAGTAATTGTTGATAACATAACAGAGACGAGCTCTTGTAAAAGTTAAATTTCTAGTCAATATTTTTTTTCATTAATTAAGCTTTCATCCCTCACAACTTGTTACATTTGAGGAGTTTATTTTTTAGTTAAAGGAGGAATGAGGAGGGATGTCTGATGTGAAAATGTTCGGATATTATGACCAATGCTTTTTACGTTACAATATTATTTTTACCAGGGTATTATAATCCAACGAAACCATACATTGGACTGTATATGTTTAACCAATATTACAATATAAGTTCTTCTCTCTGACTTGTCAACCTCATCTTATTTCCTTAACCGATGCTTGGGTCTCTTAGACCACTAAGACATTTTTGTTTCATCTTCTCTTTAACACTTTTTTTCTGATAAATCTGAAACGGTACCAAATATTCGGTCACACAGTGTGTAATTAACGTTGGTATACCATATTGTACCATTATATTACCGCAGTCTGACAAAAAGATATGATATACTTTATTAAATATTTGTAATAAATTATATATATTAGAATGTTTCTAATTCCTATTTGAACATTGTACAATAGAATAATTATATGTAGTCGCAGTTAATGTTATATCATTAGACTAGGAATATTATTGTTTATAATTAAATCTGGTCTTTAAATAAACTATTTATATGTTGATTTACCGTTAAGTTTATTATTAAGTTCTTGTTTTTCCTTTAGAATAAGAAACCAGTTTGTAATAAATGTATTAAATAAAGAGAATAAAAGATATGAGCAATAACAGTGTATCTTTGAAATAAAACGTAATTCCCAAAACGTAACTATTCGTGTTTCTATCTCCGTATGAAAATGTGGTAGCTATCTAATAAGGTTCCTATGTTGAGTTTATAATATCAAAGAGAACGAAGGATTTAAATTTTCATATCTAGATAGTTAGAGATTTTTATATTATAATCGCTATGAAAGCAGAAAACAAATACAACTGGCTCTTTCACAAGCTTTAATTTAAATCACAATGCATATATGTAATTTGATTGGCTAAAATTGTGCAACTGAAATTTGAAACCTTTCTTTAACCGATTCAGCTGAAATTTTTCGTACAATTTTATTGGGGATGACAATACATCATTTAATTTTTGACTAACTTTTAAATCCCATATTTCGGCATCCAAGTTGGTGGACTAGTTATATTTAAAGTACTTTTACAATATGGGTATATTTGTTATATTGTGGGTTTTTTACCTGGACTAAAACGAAAAAAAATATTACATTATACGGTTAAATGATAAAAAATATTTGCTAGTGAAAAAGGACCAATAAGTAAAATATTTTTTTTTTATAATTGATTTTAATTATTAAAAATTTCAAAATACGTATATAAATTACAAATACTTACTGATTATATTCCAAATAATTTAAAGAGTTTTCTTTTTGTACAAATACTTATTATCAGATTCACTTTAATAATTTTAATGTATTTAATTAATAAAAAGATAATAAAATGTACTCAGACAAATCAACAAATGATGAAATAATAATGTATTAACTGAGAAACTTACGGGGGGGTTACACCTGATTTCTTCACATTTTTAATACCCAATGTATGTATTAATTATTATTCTATTATATTTTTTTTTCGTTTTTTTTTGTTTCAAAATCATACAAGAAAAATCATTTTAGAATCAAAATCAATCGAAAAATATTTTAATTTGATAATTTTCTTCTAATAAAGAATATTTCCGTCATTATATAAAAAAAAGATCTTATTTTTTTTTTATTTATATATTAAATTATTAATTATTTTTTCAAAAAACCTAAAACCCAAATCAAATAGTATTAAAATTACGGAAAATAATATCTACAAACAGCTGTCATGAGATTTGAATGAAAATTGTAATAAGGAGAACAAATAATTACACAACACTGAGCTCTACTTCTCATAAATCTTTTATATAAATAAATAATTAATTTTATTGTACTTTTATTTAAGTACATATTTTTTTACATAAAAAATATTGATTGAACTAGCTTCAAGACAAATAAATACAAAAAATATTTAGAGGCTTTTTTAACTGATGGACATAGGGCAGCCCTTTTAATCACACACGGACGAGAGCTACGAAGGTAAGTCAGGCACAAATTTTTGAATTAGTTGAAATTTTAAAAGGTTGCCGTCCATTTTTCTAGGGTATATACATATATATATATACATATATTGTATATATATATATATTGGAGATATAATTTTTATATATATGTATATTTGATTCCAAGACACCTGTAATTTTTTGGAATAAATTCGTTGTTGAAGCTCACTGAGATGCTGCGCAAAAGATGAAGAAACGGCTTTGGTATGATAAACCAACTTACGAGAGTGTGTATTTCTAGATGTTTGAGTTATTATTTTTTTTAAATTGTAGTTATAATTATGTTAGGACTACAATGACAAAATTAAAATTACATTCTTGCTACACCAATATAAAAGCAGTATTTCGTGACTTGTAGATATTTAACAATAAACCACAAGCTTCTTGTCGAACCAGGCAACATAACTTATCATTTTAAAGAAAAAATATTTGCAAAAATGCCTGTGGATGTGCTTCAGATAGTTATTAAGTTCGAGATAGTAAGATAAATTAAAAATACATTTTTACTCTAAGGAAATCGGCAAACTATAAAAAACATGAAGAGTGGCCGCGTCAAGTGACGGTTTTATTAATGAATACAACCAATTTTCAGTTCCATGTCCATTTAGAATTTTAACTACATTATACAACTTTTAAATGAGCCCTAGTTACTTGCCAAATGAGATGATGGGAACTGTAGTGGTTTCGATAATTATAAACAGAAGTAGTAGTCTCACTGACAATATTACTACTTTAGCCACAATAATAGCTAAATGAGCTAAACACAGTTAAATAACTCTATAGAAATTCACGATAACTTGTTTACATATCGTCTTAATAACGTTCTTTAGAGCGTAGTGTACCTCACACATACAGCCCGTGGGACATGTGTACGCTAAGATCGTATTGCGTTTTCCGTGTCCAAAATAATAACGCATTTAGGATGTTGGTGTAACTCATCGACGATGTATAATAAGCAAGATTATGCTTCTTTTGAAAGAGGTGTGCTTCTTTGGCAAGCAGGGTGGGAGAAAGTACTAGAAGTATAGTAAGCTTAATTGCGAGTAGACTAGGTAAACTGTGAACCGTGAACCGCTGTTGTGCTGTTTTGCACGCAATAACAAGGTGGTGTTTCAGTAACATTATCAAAGTGACTATACAATTACTTTTTTTATGATTTAATATTTATTTACATCTAGTTAACATTATTATCCTGACTAACAAATATAAAATATCATGTATTGAGTCTATGATACTAAAATTAAATAAATAATTATATTAAGAACTCTCTTTTTTATAGTTTATTAAAAATAAATGATGAGTAAAATACAATAACAAAGTCTCTAGGAAACAATGTTTTTCCTTGATATTTCTTTACTTTGAGGCATCTCGAGTATATGAATTTAATACACTGTGACCGTTTTGGCGCTACTTTCTTTGTTGTCGTACATGGATGGTAGCGAGCTTTTAATAGCACTCTTGTTCCTAATACGAGACGGGTGAACTCTATAGAAAAGACTTTTCGCATTTATTACTGTAACTTGAAATTATATATTATTGTGATATTGCAATTTCTGTTAATAGTAGCAGGATTTTTATCAAGCAAACCTATTTTGATCTTAAATTCTGTATTAAAAGAGTTTTAAGTATAATTGCATATATTTACGTATTAAATTCTTGATTCGACAAATTTGGAATGTAGAATAAAGATAGGATGTATTGAAATCATATAGTAAGTTTCTTACATAATTGAGATATGCTAAACATGTTTTATTAAGATGTACATACAAATTGTAATTCATTGAAGGAATCGCTTCAAATCCCGTGA